>JWHW01030957.1:11082-26565 GCA_000931545.1 Papilio glaucus | reverse complement strand
GTTTACTTCTGATACGCCTTAATTTTCTTTTTCCCCTATATTTTTTGTTAATTATTTTAAAAAAAGTGGAAAATAAATCCTAAAATTGGGGAGCATTTTGAGCAGTTATTGTGAAAATAAATAAAAATAATAATTTTATTTTGTGTTTTATTTATATGATTTAAATCTGATTTTTACTATTTAAACATAAAAAAATCAGATAACTTAACATTAATTGAAAGTCGATGAACATAAATTGGGTTAAATTGACAGATATTGAGATCCTTGAACCCACTCCACCGTTGATCTACCCCTTCTATTACACCGTGTTTATTTAGTTTTTTACTTTTTGCTAATGGGTTACTGTGCCTTGTTTTCGATGGCCCAGTTCGCTTACCCAAAACCTCTTTGAGAGTAAGACTGCTTCTTGAGCAATCTTCGAATTTAGTATGCTTTAACACATTAATGTTGTAAGCAAGCCTTTCCCGACCATGATAACTAAGATCGATCTTTAAACTCTTTAATTTAATAGCTGTTTCAATCTGGACATTTAAAGAGTAAAACAGACATAATTAGCAGGGTATTTTCTGTTATCTTTTTTCTAAGATGTAAGATCCCACGACGTATTAATTAGGAAATACTAGTGGCGACCGTTGATTCAACAATGCACTTCATGTTCTTCTGCGAAATAGGCATGGTACAGAAGGTCACCGAGTGGAAGCGGTAAGGGCCGATCCTTTCAGGGACTATAACGCAGCGGAAACGTCAAAAGCGTCCGGTGATCAGTCCTGTTGACCGTTGTCTCTTACTGTTATAAGTCGTACACGAAAGGTAGAATGCCTCGGGTCTTTAGATGGCCAGGGTGGATGCCTCGATCATCTAATAAAGCGAAAATGCACCGGGCAGCAATATAGCGTAGATGTAGCCCGTCAAGGGTACTAAGGACACTGTTTTCGTGGTACTACATTTAAGCTCAGTGCGGAACAGTGCCTATACACGGGTTAAATATCTTTGCTCACGGAGAATGTTCCTTGTCCCGTCCACAAAATACGCACAAGTCGTAGAGTAGCGAAAAAAAAAACCCCTTTTACTAACTAACAATAACTACACTCAGAGCACAAGTAGACTTACTTATTGGTGTTGTACGGGGAGATTACAGAGCATCTAGTACTAGTGCCTAATCCCTTGTGGATATTGGGTTACATTCACATCATGAACTAAATAAAATAGTTCTTGTTTAATCAAATTTTAGAAAGCAAGTCTATATCATATAGGGCAGTGGCTCTCGGTCGGCAACAGATGGACTGAAAGGTCGAAACTCAGACCTAGCTTCTATCTTTTCCTACTTCTGAAAGCTTGTAAAAAAATGTATCCAGACCTCACTTCAAAAAGCTGACTCTCTATGCAGGTATAGAGCATGCTACTCATAGGTTCTCAGTCTGGTACCAAATAGATAAAGCAAATAGCACCTAATGTGTCTATTCTAGAAAGACTAAATAATTATCTCTACTGTGTTTTATATTAACAATATATGAAAGGGTATGCTATGATTGATGATCATGGACATCTGGAGATGGAGAGCTTTTTATGTTGTTGTCAAGATGGAAATTTTGTATACAAAAACATTACTTACCATATATGGAGGCCATTACACTTTTTATACTATCATTGGAAAATGTTGAAATTTTGTGGAAATTGTAGGATAAATTGAAGTGAAATTAAATATGGATAAAAAGTTAATAAAAAGTTTAGGAATTTTAGCATAAAGGAAAAAGTGTATCCTTTGTTTACAAACTTTCCATCCTGACTTGGAACAAACTATAATAATTATTATAAAAAAAAAAAAAACTTTCCTGTAAGAGGTGCAGCATGCATTGTTTCCATGTTTTATTCAATTGTGAAGATTAAATATTACATTAAGTACACAATTTACATGTTTACAAAATGTTAGACAGGAAATGTATTTGTTTTTATTATTGATCATATTACTATATAGAATAAGATGTGAAGACCATTTGGTGTTTATTGATATAATATTATTAATAAAATTAGTTTTTACCTTGTTCAAAACTACCCCCAAGAGATCTAGACCCCCACCGGCAAGCGACACTCCTAGATCCACTACTGCTTCTTTCAGTTAGCTTTTAGTATTTGCCGGTAGGACAGACTACTCAGGCAACAATTTCTACTTTTGTAAACCCATTATACTGTTCCAAAGTAATTCTCATCCTTCTCCTTAGTTTGATACAGTACATTTAATTATAATTAAAATTATAAAAAGCTTAATATAAAGTTTAAACTAATTTCTTCAGTCACAAGTCACTTATGTATTACATAAATAGATATAAAAGATTTTATATAGACTTAAGGTTTGAAAGATTGAATGAATATTTTTACAATAGTAACACTATCTTCCCTCCAGGAGGTAAGGCACCTCAACATAAAGAGAAGTTAGAAGAATAACCCCTTGACATTTTTTTATTTGATACAAATGTTATGTGTTTATAATTATAATGATTTAGTGAATTTCAATCTTAATAGTCACTAATACACTCACCATTTAACAACTTAGGCTTCAACTCTTGTATGGAACCATTTTTATCACCATTATTCTGCAAGATACAGAAAATTATTATGAGCAATGCTTTATTATAAAATAAGCAATAGTAACTTAAATTAATAATTATTAAACGCAGATAGCAAGTCACTTACCAAAGACGAGTCGTTTATATAGCTCTTAAAATTGTGGAACACTTTTTTCTCATTCATTGTAATCAATATGAAATGATAGTGTGTCCACTATGTTGACCCAGTTTACTTGTTCCACGCCTTATTTTAACTAAAGAAGTATATAGTAGGCTCACAGAAAATGAATACTATGTATGTATTTTAGAATATCGACAGGACTTATCATGATTAAAAATATTTTTTATAAATTTGATAACAGCTAGTCCCACAAACACTGCACTGATAGGCAACAATTTCTTTTTCACATATACTACACTAGTATTGACATTAACTTTAGCGAAACATTATTAACGATGATAAATATATCATTTGATCATCAATTAGCGTTTTCCCACAAGTCGCACAAAATATTACAAAAAATAGAGTTTTACATGATCCGATGCAACGACAGACACAAATAATGTTGCAAGAAGTATTTATTTTTATTATCATTATGAATTGATCTTGTTCATAGAGTAAAAATGTAATAGCTACGAAATATTTATATGACATACGCCATACACTTTAGTTATTTTCGCCGAATTCCAATAAATATTCGCATATATATTCGCATATATGAAAAAAACGTACTTAAAAAAATAAGACGACGATAATGCTTTTATATATGCACGGATTGCTTAATGCTTTATATAGGTACAAACAGTAAGCCAGCAAGAAAGACATTTCATGAATGTCCAAAAGAAAATCATTTTAGTTCTATAGGTGCGGGTATGGGTCATAAGATCGTTTTTTTCTTCTACAAAATGTGTAAAAATGTATTTAGGAGTATCCTGGAGTAAGATATTAAAAGTATCCGCATATTTCCATTTTTTAAACAGATCTGAATATGATAATATCTATTTTTTACATACCTGCGAAATTTTATGCTTTTGTCAATGTAAAGTGGACATTGACAAAAGCATAAAATTTCGCATATTTAATTAATATAATTTCATTCTATAGTCTGTTCCAGTCCTCATTTTTTTGTCTTATCTTTATTTATGCATAACTTTCATAAAAAACTGAATTATTTACTCTATGTACTGGATTGTGCATATCTCAAAAAATGGCGAATGATAAATTTCTGTTCATTGCTTGAAAGCACAATCCCTAGGAACATTTAAATCGTGTGAAATATTAGATTTTGTAATAACGTCAATCTCAACAATGGCTGACACTGAAGTTGAACGAAGTAATGTGTCTCGATTCTTCTGCCATAGATGTAACGTTGAATTCAATCATATGTTAGTTTTACAGGTAAAATTCAATTTGTATTTTATTAGTATTTTTGAAAACTAGTCATATTGTGAGTCTCTATGTCTTAAGGGTATCTTGCCCTAAAGATTATGTTCAAGGCCAATGCAGTCAAATTCCCATTTATACCAGGTAAATTCTGGTTTGATTCACAATATTACAGCTTATGGTTTATACACATCATGGGGATGATCAGATATCCATGGCTTATGAAACCTTCGCAGTAATGTATTGCATACAATTGCGTCACTTCTATAGTAAACTTTTTTGGAATAACGAAATAAATAATAACAAATTTAAATATTATTCTTGTTTACGCTATTATTAATTTTATATGAGTCATGAGTTAGAGTATAAGGAGTATTCAGTTTTTGTGAGATAAAGTGAAGTGAAATTGTGTAATATAGATAGCTAATGCTGTAAAAGGTAATATGAGAAAATGTTGTTTTTCGAAAATATTTTGGAATTAACGAATTTTAACATAAAAACCTTAAACAAAAATCATATCTTGTGAAACAAGGTGTAGTGAATATCCATTAATATTTTTTTTAATTTCTGCTCGTACTATTTGATACCATAAACAATATCTTTTGAATATAGCATTGTTGCTATATATCAATGCATGTGTTATTATTTTTAATAGCATTGTAAATGTTTCAGGACTTCAGATGCCCATTTTGTAATAGTGGTTTTGTTGAGCAATTGGAGGGTGGAACAGATGCACAGGATCGGTCCGGAGATGATTTCACTGATGCTGATATGAGTAATATTGGAGATATGAGTGGTATAGATGATACAGAAGTGGCCTCTGAGCGAAGTCGACCAGTAAGTAACAAATAAGTCCCCTTTATAAAATGTCTCAAAATTTTTCAATTACAAAGCAAAAATCATTTGATCAGTTCGGGATGACATTCTTAGGTCAGATATTAAAATAAATATATTGACATATACTCATGTACCAATGTTTCTTCTGTTCTCGTCACCAGTTGTTGTGCATTGTGTTAATGAAGGAGCGGTTGGTTTGGGACTGTCTGCATTGATATGTATAGAGGGTAGGTTATAATAACCTACCAACATTTCAACAATATATTACAGATTCATTATTCTTTGCATAATAGTAGACTAAATACTATAGTACAGATAGATACTAACTTGTAATAATAATTTCCAACAGTAGATAGTATGCACTCACTGGTTTAGTATTCAATCTTCTCTTGAAGGTACCCACATCTTGTTTAGGCTAGGATTAAAAATATATTTGTAAGTGAAGTGTGGCTTAAGGGGATGTTTTGACTAAAATTAAGGCAGATATCCTTCGGTGTTTTAGGTATGTTGAAAGGATTCATTAAAAAAGATTGGTAGGAGATATTTGTGTCATAAAAGTGAGTGACAGTGTTGGTAGGCATTGTCCTAGGCGAACATATACTGACCAGATTGGTGACATACTAGTTAGTGACATATTAAAGAAAGGTGGTATAACTGATGAGCAGGTATGCCTAGATAGATGTATGTATGTAGAAGCGAGAGAGGTGTGCCAAGACCATGCCAAGTGTAAATCGGCAATCTCTACCTACACCTCTGGGTTAAGGTCGTGAGTGAATTTATGAGAGATAGCAATATTTGTAGTCCTGTAAAATGTCACACCTTCAAAAAGTTTGCATCATACAAACAATTCTCAAATCTGTGGTCACAGTTTTAAGGCAAACAGTAGTCCTAGATATCCAAGAGTCCTATTGCATTTTTCTTCAATATATAAAAAACATATATTGTAATAGAATGCATATAAATTACCTTTACTACCTACTTAATTTATTTATTGTATACTACACTTTGAATAAAGATATGGTTGCCACCTTTCATGCATGCAAGGTCCAGTCCATTATCTCTCAAATATTTTTATACATTAAATGCATACAAGAGTGATATTGTTTTCTTGGCCTTTATCTGTCATATGAAAGCAAAGGTTATGACGTAAAGAGATAGTGTTATCTATTGTGTGATGATACCGTCATAACTAGGTGTATTTGTTATAAATATATTATGAAAAACATTGATTTTTGTACCTTTAGGCCAGAAAAATTTGTTATGTTCTACAGGGAAATAATATCTCATTTGCCCTACCCGTTGTATTTATATTGAGTGATAAATTCTTGCTATCAATTATTTCCATATAAATACTATGGTTACGACACTACGTAATATTCGCACGGGTCAGTTAGTTGACTTTTAAGATATCAATATTAAGATGATTGTGCTAATGAATTGTCACGTAATGTATGGTATGCATAATTTTCCTTTAGCAGGTTCTTGTGTCGCGTGTAAGTTCAGGGTCAACTGCATTATATTTAAAATTGTTTATATTGCAGCCCGTTTTTGAATTTTATGACTCATAATAAATTATTTTATCTATTATTCCACACCATCCTACAATTCCATAATATTTGAGAGAAAGAAAGAAAGATAATTTTAATAATTTTGAAATTGTTACACAACATTACAAATTAAAATTTAAATTACTATCACACAAATTGAAGAGCGCTCAGCATAGGTTGTAGGGTCAGCACATATTGTATTGTTGTAATACATATATAATATGGTTTTTGGGAAGAATAAATCAATGTGGGATGTCTACATTCCAAATAGACCATTGATATTGAGAAACAACAAATATATGGAATTTCATTAATTACAGTGAGTAATCGTAATAATAATAAGTAAGTAATTGAGATATTCGAAATAGTATTCTATTCTACCGTATATAGTATCCTCGGTTATCCTAAATCTTTTACGAAGTCTTCATCATATGTCGTGAAAAAATTCGTCCCATGTCCCTCTCACGATAACTATATGGCCGTTTAATTATAATTTGCATATCTATTAAGTCAACAGTTCCGAAAACATCAAAATGAATGTGAAAATGAAAAAATCAAATAGCAATTACTATTTTGCATCAAATAAGCACATTTATGCATCTTATAAACTCTCACTTCCTTAGCGCTAAAAGTCCGAATATCGGGCCGGTATCTTTAAGGGACCACCTAAGTTTTTAGGTGACACTTAGGTGGTGGTGAAGACTAGATTGCCACTTAAATTTCTTTAGGGAATCCCTTAAAGTTAGAGATTGATGTGCATTATTGTTTTAATTTAATAATGATTACCTTTGTACAACAGTTTATAATTCTTTCCGCAGGATATGACGGCGATTTATAACGATATGGCAGTATTCATGGCGGCCGCTGGACTGCGGTGAGACTTTCATCATGATTTTACAATTTACTATATATTATTAAATATTATTGGGGATATCAAATTCAGAGTGATTAGGGAAGTAAACATTGTTTTAAATGTTTACCTTACATCCTGTAATAACTCCCATTTGCGTAATTAATTATAATTGTGGGATCAAAAAGATGTTGTAATAATTTTTATAGATAAAAACAATATTTAACTATTTATTTGGCTCAGTGTCATAAGAGTAGCTTAAATATTTCTCTCCTGGATTGGATTTTCATTCAAAGACACAATTTATTATTGTGCAGGTTGCAAGGCATTTGGAGTTGATTTCTATCAGCGGTCAGAGATTATACATTGAAAGATTTATTGTATTGCTCACTGGCTTTTGAATTTGATCTACTTTATTAGCAAGCTGAGGTGATATGGGAATTCATGGTAAAAGCTGCAAGCTGAATGTGACCTTAAACTCCTTGTCTCAGTACAGGTACTGAAATGGCAGCCTACCACTAGGTTTTAAATTAATTGCCAACATTTCTGATAGATTCTTTTATTACAGGACTCCTACTGGGCCTCCAGCAGGGCAGTTCGTGCAGGAGCTAATGATGATGCTAGAGAGTGGTCCACCTCGAACTGGCGTCATCACAGCGGGAGCACCTCTAGTTTTTGTAGGAGCGCCCGGTGACTATGTGTTAGGTGGAGAAGGTAAGTGAATGAGATTGCATTTTACTTCTATCTATGGTGAAGATTGCTGACTTCTAACTGCCCTGACACAAGCCGTGGTGAGGGCAGTGTGGACGCAGCTAGTAAATACGTCAGTGTAGGCTAATTAAAAAATTATAACAGTATTTCCTAAAAAAATAGCCTATGCTATGTGATGAATAAATTTAACTTTTTGTAAGAATTTAGCAGCACATGGCTCTTAAATTCTTGTTAATAATAATTAAATATGTTAGCTTTAAATGATAAATACGTTAATGTTATTGTGTTGATAAAATTCGAAATATGTATGTATGTTTGAATCTCCAAATAAATGGACTACTTTTTTTAAATTGGGAGCCATAATAATAAAGATTGTGTATAAAACTATATTATAAGTAAAGTAACTACTTTAAATTGCTATTATTGCAGGATTAGACGCGGTGGTGACACAGATGCTAGGCCAGTTAGACAACTCCGGTCCTCCACCCCTACCGGGAGCCCAGCTCGAGGCGCTACCTACCGAGACCGTGACAGCGGAGCAGGCTGCTGAAAACACTACCTGCTCCATTTGTTGGGAGAACTTTCTAGAAGGTATTTGAAAGTGATGATGTTTTTGTTGGTAGTGATTTAAAGTTATGCAAGAATAAACTGCTTAGACTTAATTTGTTGCAGGTTACAGGTAATAAATAGTAAAGAGGAATGTTACTTGAGATTACATAAAACAAATATTATTTTAATATATGTAATAAATATTGTTAAATGTAATAAATATTATTACATATATTATGTTATCTGTTACAAATGTTTAAACCAGAAATTGAATGAAAAAGGATTGATTGGTAATCGAACCCAAGACCAGTACAAGATTAAAGAGATGTCAAAAAAGAAAAGTATGTTTTAACACCATTTTGCTATGTTTGCTCGAGTAGATAGAAAGATAAAGTATATAGTATGGTCTAGGTTACGCACTGATTGATGAAATTTGTGTTGGTGAAAGAAATTTTAAAAGTTCGGTTCATTGAGTTAATCTTGAGTAAACAAACATTTAAATCAGTTATAAAGGAACAAATAGAATCATAAAGACTTTCAGTGACTTTAACTTTATACTGATTAGCTTGAGCTAGACTATCCTGAATGATTTGGATATATCTGCGAGGTGTAACTGTTTGCAGGCGAGGCGGTATCGCGCTTAGAGTGCCTACACATGTACCATTCGACCTGCATACGGCCCTGGCTGCAGCTGCACGCCACGTGTCCCATCTGCCGGCGCTCCCTCATCCCGCCGGGCGACCCTACCCAGCAGCAGCGCATCACGTCCACACGTGAGTACACACCACATTTTGTTACCCTGGTACTTCCTTCTCGGTCCACATACTCATACACCAAATCAAGTTTGTTCTCGCAGTAAATCCTCCATTCATATATGATTAAGACCACTTTGTACTGGTTCATCCCTCTCTGATATCGACGCTCTTCTGAACAGATACACCACTTCAAGTTAGGTTCACCTGGTACACCTAGTACCTACCCTAGGTACCCTCTTTGATATCGA
Source organism: Papilio glaucus (assembly GCA_000931545.1). Classification (NCBI taxonomy): domain Eukaryota; kingdom Metazoa; phylum Arthropoda; class Insecta; order Lepidoptera; family Papilionidae; genus Papilio; species Papilio glaucus. Next base: position 17,120 of record JWHW01030957.1, on the reverse strand, counting down.
TGCTTTTTGAAACAAAGGCGGTGTATTTCACATTATGTTCTCCTGGTACATCCCTCTTTGATATTGATGATCTTTTGAGATTACGATTATTTTGAAAACAATTTAAAAGGTCCTTCATGTGTTGTATCACAATGGTCCACCTTTTTGTTGAAATTAATTATTAGTAAATGTGTCGAGAAGTGTTTTATTGCTGTAGAATGTATATATATAATACAAAATATTTCAATGGTATTTCACACTTATTTGTATTTTAGTTTGAATTAAAGGAACACAATTATCCTCTACATAGACAGCCTTTGTCTTTGCTAGTCATTTATGCTTAAGAGACAATCTATTAGTTCCTTAGCTCTTACCCATTGTCCTAGATGAAAGAAAATTGCAGTAATGCGTATGTAATGATCATGAAACTTTTGATTTCCAATACTTTGTACTTTTTTTGTGTCCAATACAATGTTTGTTGTTGTTATTTCAGCGTCACTACCACGCGTGTTTCTTCGGAGGTTAACGAGGCGAACACAATCGACGGGGCCTCAGACACAAACGTGGGACTCCCTTGCGGACTCCAGTAGTACCTCAGGGTCTACGTCCACGACGTCCTCCGTCACCACCGGCGGGGTCTGGGCTCCCCAACGTTCCACGACCAACTCCACCGGAAGCAACTCAACGACGTCCCTAAATTCCAGCAACGACAGGGAGCGACAATACAACATGGATATAGACTATGACTAGAACATTCTTAGCCTCGGAATGTACAAAGTGAATTGTGTGCAAACAATTAATGTTGGTGTTAAAGTGATTTATTTTATTTTCTTCATTAGATAACACATTTTCAGTTATAAAAAGTGATTTTCGTGATTATATAGTTAAATTATTAATGGACTGTTTACAGTGTGCCTCGGTTTTGTTGTGCAGTGCTGAGATAATACAGGTATTTTATGATATATTTGTGTTTACTACAGTTGTTAATATCCTCTTGCATACTTCTAACTTAACAATTTTTCAAATGTTTAGTAAATATGTCAAATAAGTTACTTGTTCATGTTGAATAGTTGCTTATAGAATCAGCCACAACATCAAAATGGCAAACCTTATAAACAATTGAATGAAAAGGCCTGGTCAAAGTTAATAGGGACTGGAATATGAGTTTGTTTTATCAGGCGTATTTTAATGCCATTTTTATATATGAAAAATGATATTAAAATGTACAAATATACAAAGTATAAAGTTTATTGTCATGTCATAGCATTTTTAAAATGGCAAAATGGCTGCTTTATCATAATTCAAATCTATTTTTTAAATAAATTTGTTAAACTAATAAATACCTGAAGTTGTACCAACATTTTATTGTTCCTATTACCATCAGTATCCAAAACCAGTGATTTTGTACTGTGGCACATTCCATGATGTGGGTGCGACAAATACAGTGCTTTGTTTCGTTAAGATATTTGATATTTTTTGTCATTAATTCTGTGACAGTATTTGAATACTTATTTTTTATCAATTCGGAATATCGCATTTATTTTTAGCTAATCTGTGATCCACAGGTTATATTCTAAATCAAATAATTAATGCGCTGCACTCGTTATATTGACTCAACAAATTTACTTGAGTATAGAATAAGTTGAAAAATATTAAATTTTGAAAGATTTTTATATTTTTATTTCTTTACATTTACACCACAATGATTGTGTTTTTGAAACATTTACAATTCTAGTAATGTTGCAAATAATGATAGCAAAGAATTGAATAAAATATCCTTGATCTACCATGATAGAATTGAACAACGCCAAAAAATGGCACTCGACACAACTACATACTTAAAAATGCACACATCCAAAAAATAAACGAAAGCATATTAATGGCGACTGACGAAACTGCCGAAAACATTCACGCGAAACATATTGCCATCGCAGTCTTTTCATAGAGAAAGCTTGTATTGCGACAAGTTTATACGCCAGTGGAAACCCACGGTAATATCGTCATAGTTTAATCATATAACGTCAATGTACAGCGTCGTTGGCGTATTACTCGCGGGTAACTGATGCCCTAGTCTGGTCAAAAAGTTCAAAAACGATCTTATTGACTATACAAATAAGTATACATTAAAATTTTATGCACTTAATTTTTGCGGCCGTTTTTTGTCATTAACTGTGCAATTAGGGCTTTCTATACAAATGTTATGGCATCATAACCTTTCTTGTACTTGAACAAAATAAATATCAAATGTTTCAAAATTAATTTAGGGAACAGATTAAACAAAACTCACTCACAATTTTATTAAATCAAGAACTTTTAATAACTTAATATTGAGACCAATGACATGTGTGGTGAGCTCATTGGCCAACTACTGACTTGAAGTAAAATACAACAGATCTAACCTAAAAATACCTTGAAATAGTGTGAATTAAGTCTTGAGTTATTGGTATCTTGTCAAATCCTTTGTTGCCTTCATTGGCTTCAACTGGTCTTTCAATACGTACTGTATGACATCAAAATCGTTAAACAGTTTCACTTCAAATCCATAGATATTTCGCAGCTTTAAATTTTGATAGAACTTACAACAAAAAATTACTCCATGGAAATAATATAATCATAAAAACAAGTTATTTTAAAAAACACTTTTAAATTAAACGTTTTTATTTTATGTGCACTGAAAATTGTATTGTCATCTAAATTAAATGTGTGTACGAAATTTCATATCAATCTGACAACGGGAAGGTGCTTAAATTTTAATTTCTAATTTTGACCCAAATAAACAAATAAATTCCGTACAGGTCGAGCTAAATAAAACCGTTTAACAAATGAACTGGCTATAAAAAGAGCAATGAACTACTTGTAGTTGTACCTGTTGAGTTATGACAAAGCAAGCCTACTGCTTATTAAATTGTAGAACATAACTTGCTAAATAAAAAACTGCATTAGTGCCTTGATCATTGTTAGTGTTTCTATAAAGTTTCTTAGGTACAGTAAGCATCGTCGCTTGTATATTTTAGATTAAAATTTTATATGTCATACCTTGTTATAGAAGTATGATATAACCCCGGCAAGTTAATAATGCGCTGGGACCTTGTCAAATTTACATCCATATGACGTCATACGTATCGAAAAAGTACAGCTAACAAAATCATTCTAATAAATTTATTAGTAGTTATGGAATTATTATTGTCAATAAAATAGTGAGTTAAGTATATTCTATAGGTATCATTTAAAAATAAAACCAAATATTAATAATATGTTTTCTACTGATGATCACATTACATTGACATTGACTATGGCATTGACTGGTTTTTCATATTTAAATATTGTGAAGTATTTTCCTACTCATTTTAAAACAAAAATGACAAAAATAACCATAGCAGCAAACAATATATTGTTGCTAACGGTACAAGTGTTGAATGTCATAAAATTACTGTATCAAAATGGCGGCCAGGTTAGTAATTTGCGGGGGTATTAAATTTAGTGAATAATAGGTAACGGAAGTGATACCATTATTGTGTAAAGGCCTTACCCCTCAAATGTTTGAAATCCATTGCCGAAACAACTTTATCTGTTACACTCTTTTATTGTATTCTAATTAGTTGTTTTTATCAATTTAAATTTTAATGTTAATTTTATTTTAAATATATATGTATATATGAGTGTGCTTTTAATTTATTGTATGTTCATTTATTTATTTTATGTTACTCTTAACCAAATAATATAAATAATAAAAAATATAAATTAATGAGTAGTTTGGAGTTTATTGTGTTCTATATATTTAGGATTACCTCCAGGAATAGCAAATACTTCTTACTTGTGTATTTCAAATATTTTCCAAGCAATGACTGTTAGAAATGATTTCAATGGTTTATGACTTGACGCTTTTTGCTGCTTATAACTTTTATTTTTACTTTACAACAGAATGTTGACTTGACATCAAATGTTAAAAAAAAAACGAAAATAAAGAAAATTTGTTTCGAAAGTTCTTTATATGATACATTTTATGTTAAATAATTTACTAAAAAACTCTGATGTTTTTGTCCTAATGTTTCGACGAATTCACTTTTAGTGCACATAAATTAAACTTTACAATAATATAGCTTATACATCGGTAAAAATAATTTATAAAGATATTGTGTGAATTGTCCAAAATATAACAATAAGTGTCAAGTAAGGAGGAAAAAATTCAGCCATATGCCAACTATTCGGTAGGTCAATCATAATAGGGTTCAGCTTAGGTTGGGAAACCGTCGGTTAAATTAAATTGCACGGCGGGTGAAACCGCGGTGTACAGATAGTATAATAAATCATTAAAATAGCTCGATGACCAAACCTAAAATAGACACTATTCTTATGACAAAACATTTATACCAAACCAGAAATGGGAGATTCCACAAAGAATATCGAACTCTAGGTACTTCACATTCTATTAGTAAGATGGGTCGCCCACCTCGAATGGTCAGTCACACTGCAAGGTGGAAACCACATTTTTACCGGCAGTTGACCATCTGCGCGGTCACTCGGTGAGAATTAAATGGCAGGCCTGTACAACAACTTGTAATTGCCGATCGATATTAAAATAACTAAATTGCTTTTGTTTTAAACAGGCTACATAGCATAGAGTAAATACCAGTCGAAAAAAAATGATCAGAGATTGGGAAGCAAAAAGCTTACTTTGAAGCACGTCAGAAATTTAGTTGTCTGTGATTCGTTTGCTTGCTACAACAAAATATTTATTTGTAGTTTTTTTTAAAGAAAATATACTAAGCGTACCTGTCTACCCCAGTAGAATTAATTGACACAATAACTTATAAATAATATTTAAGTTAACGTGTAATTATATCATATAAGGTAAAACTAAGTACAAATTTGTAATATTTACGATTGTTATTTTACCAGGCGCACAGCGGCCTGCAGGGGTTTAGCAGGTAAACATAATGACGTGGGCAGATGCGCACGCATGGTGTGTGTGCCGTGTGGTGGCGTCGCATGGGTCAAGCGACACCTGCGCACTGCATTGTTGTGCACTAACCATCAAATACAGATGTATATAGATTACATTGATAATATTTGTTTTATTTTTATTACCAATAAATGACCCCACGCTTACTCGAGCAAACTAGGAAAGCAAAATGAAAAAATATAATTAAAATAATGATTTATGCTAAATATAGCATAAATAAGGATGAATTAAAGGAGAGTAACGAAACAAATTCATGTTACAAAAGTGAGTGGCAGCGTTGGTAGGGGACGTCCTAGGAGAACTTATATCGATCAGATTAGAGACAAACTAAAGAAGGGCGATATAAGGAGTACCCGTAACCGACGAGCTTTTATTCGTAGAGGTATAGATGCAGATGAAGCGAGAGAGTTGTGCCAGGATCGCGCCAAATGGAATTCCATAATCTCTGCCTACCCCTCTGGGTTACGTGCGTGAGCGTATATTTATTTAACAAGCCTGTCTATGAGCGTCTGTCCGATTTTAACAAGCGGTGTTTGAGCGTGTTAATAGTACCTATGTGGTATATAAGTTCATATGACAGCGGCGGCAGAAGTTATTGCTGGAAATACCAGGGCCTCATAGAATAGTAGCGTACGGTTGAATTAATACTTCTGCTTTCATCTGATAAGCGAAATCCATCCTTTTCCAGGTGACCTGCGGTTCCCTCGTTTTGCATCCCTGTACCATAGAAAATAAGACACTATCAGTCATTTGTGATTGTTTTCTTAATTTAAAATTGTAGACATGAATGTCAATATGCTATAAGTATATCACCGAGCAATTGTAAAGTTCGTCAGTTTATAATCAGCCTAGGCATGTTATATACTGTCAGCAAATCGAGAAATCATTGACAATTTGACTTATTATGTCAAACGCAACCAACCTATTTTTTCTTTGATAAACATCTTACTAAGATTTTATTTTTATATACATATAACTATCATGTCCAACCTAACAAACATTTATAAAACTATTAAAACTTTCGTTAGGCGTTGTTTACTAAATGTTTATAAAACGTTCGCGTACACCGGTATCTGTACTGACAAGTTTCGGACCT
>JWHW01030939.1:7404-19445 GCA_000931545.1 Papilio glaucus | reverse complement strand
ACTAGCATCGACGAGAGTTTGTTTCCTGACAGACTTACGTCAACGGTCGGCAGAACTCTAGAAGGATCGAGAACAATACGGAAAATCTATAAAAGGCGATTCCTCGCCGGCATCGGGACTCTTTTGCTTTCAAATATTGTCAAGTTAGGTTGTTACTCTGGCCGAATAGTGCCCGATTTATAATTAAATTCATTTTGTCATAATCGTTAGTCAGTCACAAGTCTAGTATTTTAATTCTTTAATTGTGTAATCTTTTTCTGTTTAGTTTGTTAAAGTCTGGATAAAGTGTAATTATTTCGTTGTTGGCATATTTCTGAATGTATTTATGTGCTCGGTATTAAAATTGTATTTAAAAGCCTACTCCTGTTCTTATTCCTAAAAATATGTTTTATACACACATAATATAAATGTCTAGTTAAACGCCATCTAGCGGCAAAAGTGTATTTTATGTTGCCATTCCAAAGTTTAGTTTCAATAGATTATTTTCGGGATTATCTGTAGAGATTGTATCAATAATTATGATATTGCAATTATAAAATACTCGCAAGTTTATAATTATAAATGATAAAGATGGAATGCGTAACAGATTTTAAAGTTGACAGTTTATTGTTCAGAAGTTCAATTTGTCGCATTGTTTCTAGTATATTTTTTTTATTTGATAACAGATGTAGGTAGTATCGCCAAAGTTTCTCAGAAATACAAATTACTCTAACTTCATTGTTCTCTCAAAGAAAATAGAAACAAATGTAATTAAATTTCATAAATATGTAATTATGGATAAAAAATTAAGAATTCTGAAGAAACTGGAACATATGTCATTTCTCACATTGATATAAAATTTAAACAAATCATAGAGATATGCAAAAAAAGGATACTCAGTAAATGAAATTGAAAGCCTTATTTAGATTTTTTCATTTGACTCTATTCTATGTTTTTTTTTTGTTATTGGTCTACGTCTCTTCCTAATATCAGTTGGATCAGAATATACATTGCTAAAAAGTATGTTCAAATCACTTCTTCAATTCTGAAAATCGTGAATACAACATACATTATCCTTATAAATAAAAACAACAATAAACAAACGTACATTTTTTGCAGAAAATTATAATTAAGATTGGTCAGTTTTGTTTTTAATGCACTGTACATATACTCTGCTAGATATATTGTTAAAAATTGTTCATGGCACTTATACATTCAATGCAGTCTCTACGTAGCTTAATTAACATATATAAAACTATTATTCTTTTATCGTGTGACTAAGCGACGTTTGCCGTAAACTACACAGCTGTTTCACTAGCGCCATTTAAGTTTTTTTTTTATAGAAGAACATGGCAAAAAAGTAAGCACCTTTTGTTCACCTGATGTTCAGTGCCCTCTACACATAGGCATACGCAACAACTAAATGAGTGGTGGATGCGTAGGGAAATTTATAGAATTTCTATGAAACTTGTCACCAGAACCACACTTATCAGACTTTACTCTAAAGTTCTTCTACCTCACGCCTTCTGAGATCGGTACTTTACTGGTCCAGCCCACTCTTTTATGTAACGGCTGATGCCGGTGCGGAACTCTTTCCTGGTGGCGGAGGACATATCCATGTCCAAAGTCTTCACGCCTTCAACAGTTACCCAATACTTCGCTGGCTGGCTGCTGTGCCTTAACTGTTTTAAGGAAGAGTCTCACATAGTATAAATATATGATGAACGTGAAATGAATATTTAAATATCCGTCTATGGTTCAACCTTGTTAAATTCAAAGTAAATTTTTGTATATTCAGGTCCTAAGATAATTACATAAATGTTAGGTAAATTCAAAAAGAATAGAAACAAAGACCGACTGCATTGTTAAAAAAAAAATAACAGAGTTCTTGGGTTTAAAAATAATAAAACTTAGTAACAAATTATTATATTAATTAACCTTGTCCCTAAAATATCAAATTACACTTATAATTAATGATTATTAGTCCTAATCTCGTACTTCAATCATTATTTTGCGCCAATCATTATTTTCTGGATGCCCTTGGATACTTAAAATACTGGACATTGTTAGGACATTTACCTTAAGCTTAAATTAACTAATAATTAATGAACAATACGATAATAGAATATCACATTACTAAATTTATTTAATACAGTTAATTACAAATACCTAAGTACTTTATTTAAGACAGTGAATAATATTCATTATAAATTTAAATAGGTATTATTTTGTTCACTTACAAATTTAATCTCGCATTAAATGAAAAACTGTACTTTTATTTATTGGTTTATTAATATAAATATACAAATTTTTAATAATTACTAAATGTAATAAATATGACAAAATTCAGCGTTGACACATGAACTATCGCCTCCTTCGTACAATACTGAATCGATTCGTTGGAAAATCAATTGTTGTGAATTTAAATAAAAATAATAATAAATCAGCCTTTTCTAGAATGTTCCCCACTGCAGGGGCACAAGCCTCCTCTCTTCGAGAGAGGGAAGGGGCCGTCCTCCACCACGCTGGCCCAGTGCGGGTTGGTGGATGTCACATGTCTTCGGATTTATTCGTTCTAAGACATGCCGGTTTCTTCACGATGTTTTCCTTCGCCGTTTTTGGAGCAGTGGTGATGAAATAAATTAACACAAAGTTTAGCTCCTGCCAGGGTTCGAACCCGCGACCTACAGTAAGTCGGGGCCTAAACCACTGAGCCACCACTGCTCGTTGTGAATTTATGCCCAAAAAATATTATTATCATACGCATCTCTGTATTATACCGTGACCTGGACACACATATTCTTTAATGGCTCTGCATTTACATATTCAATGTCTAATCCATTCGCTTAGAATAAAATCAATGCATGACATGTTTGCCCTTTAAAGGTTTTATATTTGAACTGCGACATAAATCACGAGGAACACGGCCAAGAACTACAGAGAATATTGATTTATATCTTCATTGTTGTTAAAGCTTTCCATTACATTTCATAGTCTAAATATGGATCAGAGTAGTTTAACATCCGCCATTTATCATGATGGTAGCCATGAAAAAACTACTCCTTTCTACCACATCTATCACAATATTATACTAATGTTTTCAAATTATTTATCGACGGAAAAACTAGGTGAACAGTCACGTTAATATGGCTGATTAATATTAAATCGATATTTATTATTTAATAAATGCATCCTTGCAAGAAAAGGATGCCTCCCACTTTTTAAATGTCTGTAAGTATATAACATAATCGTCACATCACAATAACTTGTACAAGTTCTCGATTTATTTCATTTTTTTTTTGTTTTACGACGTTGCTAAATGGTGATTATTTTTATATAAATGTTACTCATTTGATGTCATATTTTATTGTTCTCTCAGCCACTACCACCGCCCGGCGATACGTAATATTAATTCACATAGTACGCGTCTAAATTGATAAGAGTTTATTTGCATCATAGGATTCAGGAAAACATTAAAGTTGTCGCTACGTTCCTTTGTAATTTCACGGGTGACTTATTTCCCTAGCAGCGAATCCATTTTATAAATTACACAAAGATAACAAATTAACTCGTAATGGGTACGTTCTTCGAAACAATTAATATTATGATTCATTACAGTTTTAATTAAATTCAAAACGTGTCTTGTATAATGTGCTTATTGTGAAAAATCCCAAATTAACATATCTTGGATTTAAAATAATTTTCGTTGCGACGGTATAAAAAAAGGGGGGAAAACTATTGACGTCGTTCCAAAAAAAATTATTTCTAAGATAAGGAAATTCAAGCAATAAGGAAATAGGGGATACAAACGCATTACCCGTCGCCATTTTTAAGGGGATGAACGAATAGAGATTTTTTTTTATGGTAGCAGGTGGCAAACGAGCTATAGCGGATCACCAGATGTTTAGTGAAAGCTACCCATAGACATCCGCAACAAGCAAATGTGTTGCAAATGCGTTGCCTACCTTTAATGGACAGAGGAGGGCCTAGACAGGAATAAGGATATTTCTTTTTAACCCCTTCCCCGTCCAATCCTGTTCCCGTTCCTATCCTATCCTTATGAGGAAAGGGTGGGAAGGTGAAGAGGACTGAAATTAGGCCTACGGAACATCACTCATCAGACGAAACGCAGAGTACTTCTACTTCACGCCTGTTTTCTGTGAGGTCGTGGTATTTCACCGGTCGAGCCGGCCCATTCGTGCAACGATGTTGTTGCGGGCTCTAGCACTGAATTTGAGGGAGGGAGGATGAGCCTTCCCAATTTACCTCCAGACAATATTCCAATATTCAAATATACCAATATTCCTCTCCCTACGAGTCTAGACCTCAAGTGCGGGGATGAGAGACTGCACATGAGGCCGCACCGCGGACCGGCTCTAGGTTCCTTCTGGTTTACCGTGACCAGCACATGACTACATGCCCCACCGCCACGACAAGGCCGGGACGCGGTCGGGGGTTCAAACGATCACCTAGCAGGAAAACAAAACAGTTTGATTACTATAAAATATTGTAAGACGTAATAATCTACAATATAAAGCTCTAGTAGTTCACAATTGTATTTGTACCCGGAAACTACGAGTGCGGATCATTAATCAACAAGCCACAAACATTATTATTTGAATAAATGTTAGCAGCAGTCGCCGGTTAAATATTATCTTACATCAACGTCTCATAACCGTATCAAGTTAAGACGTTATTCAAATTTCAATATTACCTACTTAAAGAACTCAAATTTACTTTCATCACAAATTATTGGGATAATACAAATTGTAACGACGACCTACTAAAACGAATCTACTTAAAAATAATCAACAATAACCAGAAACTTCGTCATCTATCATTAAAAGGAACTTACAACAGTAACAGTGAAGAAAACGAAAATCTGCTGTGGTGACTCATAACACATAAAATGGGAACAAGGCAGGGAGATGATACAGGAACACAAATTTGTTGGTAATTAAATAAATACCGAACACATTATGTATTAAAAAGTTGATAAAACCTACATCAATCTTTCAATCGATTGAATTACAAAAAATAAATAATAATAATAAATTTTTTTTTTATTTAAACTAGAAAAAGCCTTCTGGGTAAGCCTCGAGATAAGATTGTAAGGCTGTGACGTGGTCCGGCAATCGGTTTTAAACGGCGGGCACCATGATGTGCGTGGACTTCTTGGTCTTCGCCAGTGTGTACCCTCGGAGCCAGCTTGTCCGCGTCGCAAGTGACGAATGCACTTACTGCTTCTGGGTCCTATACGCGTTATAAAATCAGAAAGCGTTGGCGAAGACCTGATATAAAAACACACCAAAACACATTAAGGCCTCGAAGGATAAACAAACTCCAAACGTCCCAAACGCTGCTCCCGGTCACCTCAAGCGTAAAAATTCTGCGATGCCTTTTGGACGGCACAATATTAGAAGTACATTTATCTCACCACGTATACGATTAGCTAACCGTATATGTTAATTAACATCGAGCTAACAATTTGCGCAGCAAACACCACTGACAAGCACTTATAGAATTTACTGCAAAATGATAGGATTAAAAATGCCAAGGTGAGTGGCAGTGTTGGTAGGAGACGCCCTAGTAGAACTTATATCGATCAGATTAGTGGCTTACTAAAAAAGGTCGCTATAAGGAGTACCCTTAATCGACGACCAAGCATGCGTAGATGTATGAATGTAGAAGGAGCGTGAGAGGTGTGCGAGGATCGTAACAAATGGAAATCCATGATCTCTGCCTAGCTAGCTATTTATTTACTTACAAAATTTCAAAAATTTACCATTAACCGTTCAAATTTCTCTCTAAAACAATCGGGTGGAAATAATGACTCCAGCAGGCCCTAGAAAAAGTAATCGCTCCAAAGCGATTCCATGACATGTTACTTTGTCTAGGAGTGGAATGAATTCCACCTTTCTATTCAAAACTTAGCTGTACGCACAACGAACGAAAGTACAAATCATCAAAATGAATTATGTATTTCCTGCAAACAACATAATAAAAGGTTTATACTATAATCACAATACTCGCATTTCTGTGTTTCTTTATACAATTAACACTAGTTATCCGCCCCGACTTCGCCTGGGTAGCTCTAATCATGTTGATTTGATCACTACCAAACTTCACAGGATCACACGCTATTTGAACATTTCCTGAATGTGTCGTGGAAAAATTTAGTCTTAATGTGTACATTTTTATCAACAGAGACACCAGTCTTCTGTATGAGAATTGAACGAGATGTTATGGATTATCTAAAATGTGACCTCCTTCTTATAATAAAACCCTATGTGAACCTAGACCTTAACATAAAAGTGAAGAAAAAAAAAACTGCAATAAGAAAAGAATGATCTTTGAAAATGTAACTGCATTAACACTTATGTAATATTTGAACACCAAATCAAATATTAGCGAATATGATGTGTATTTTTACGCAAATATACGATTACTAAAATACGAAACGAGATACGCTTGTGTATAATATATCTCATTGTATAAAATACCTTACTGCTTCAAGATGGCTTCGAGTTGGAATATTAGGTATGGATTCCTCAAATATTTCGTGATATTATCTTGTTGTTTCTGTCAAGTCATGATTCGACATAGTTTAGTGCCTCATACATCCCGCATCTCAAGTCTCAGGTGAAAAGAATACTTGACATATTATAGGTGTCCGATGAATCCTAGACAGATCTTCGCTGACACTGACAACGATGACTGAACAGCAACATAGCTGTTTGTCTCACCTCCTCTTTCCAATGGATTTCGAATTTGCTAGTATGTTAACTCAATGATTTCTTCTAACCCATTTAAAGCTAGACTTTATATTGGTTCGAGTGTTTCCTTCGGCTTCGAATCAGGATGCTAGAGTTATTACTCAAGCGGAGGTTATTTATCTACAAATTTACTCTTCACATCCATTTATCTGATCGGATATTGCTCAAGCGGAGGTTATTTATCTACAAATTTACTCTTCGCATCAACTTATCTGATCGGATATTGCTCAAGCGGAGGTTATTTATCTACAAATTTACTCTTCACATCAATTTATCTGATCGGATATTGGTCCGATCCTTCATGCCACATTTAAAAATAATTAGGGCTAAAGCCTAGTATGACTATTACCTTGAAAATTATCACAAATCTTCCATCTTCACATCAAATCAATCCTCTAATTTTTAAATCTACTTGACCACCTTAGTGCATGAATTACATTCGATTAACGTGCACCCGCGAAATGTTCGAGGAAAATCTGAATCCACGACAACAATAGCCGCATTGATTCCTAGAAATAAATAATAATTTTATCATATTATGTTTCCTTGTGCAACAAGTTATCGGATAAAGTTGTGTACTCAATGCCGGAATCAACGCGAGTAATTCTTTGTATTATTTAAACTTTTTGTAGTTGTAACTGGCTAGAACTCTGAAAAATTATTAAGACATTTATAACTTTACTGGACTGAATAAAAACATAATACGCATTGTACTAAGATTTATGCTTTTTATCATGTAAAGTTTTAACAATAAATTCTAATTACGACGTTTCAGATACTTTGCTGCACTTACTTGCAAAGCTACATTATTTAAGGTTACAAGTAATTTCAAAAGTAGGTAAATGAGAAACATTCAGTTGATTAAGTGACTTACAGAACCGTGTAAAAGTGGATCGAAATTGGTTTTAAACAAACCCACTGAGACACTATCGTAATTTAATTGGACTGCTGGACTTACAGGGTTGAACTACCCTGAGTCAAACATTTCTGAAGATGCTTTAATGATTTAAATAAAAGCAAATGCTTTAGACAAACCAGATCTACATTATTAATGACAACTGATAGAATATTGCCTTCAACACATTGCTCGCAACCATTCGGACTTTCGTATTTATAAATTAAAAATATATTATTCTTTCAACGTATTGTAATTCTTATAATCAAGATTATTGCTTTAGGAACAAGATAGTTTAATTAGATAAATGGTTAATATAGTTCATATTTATTGTAGTATTTTGCCAAGGCCTTAATATCGCTTTAAGTATCGTATACTATAACAATGAAATTGTTCAAGATAACAGTTTGCTGACAAGAAATATAGAAATGGTTTTGAAAACTATAATAACAATCAATAAATTAATAATAGCCCACTATTATTAATTTATTGATAATAGCTGGGAGATCAATTCATTAGCTTTTGATGTTGTTCATATATGTCTTGAATGTGGAAGTACATACGACTTGTATATACTTATATTTATATAAATATGACATAACATTTAATATATTAAACTTTATATATTACATATGTGCTAAAACCATTTTCTAATGAAAAATTTAAATGTATAAATAGACTTGAAAACATGTGTTAAGTAATCAAATAATTCTTTTAAAGCGTGATTATTTGGAGACTAAACCAAATATGTGCATAGTGTATGAAGTGGATCGGTTGTTTAGTTGGAGTACTTTAAAAATAAAGTCTTTAATCGTATTTAAATACAAGTTGATGAACACAAGCCTTAAAAACTAACAGAAAAACTACTAGCAAAAAACATTACTTGCTTCTTCACTCGCTCCAAGGATAACCCCCGACTACATCACACCTACCGCTTGCTTCATAGATCGAATTGATAAAAAAGCTTGAATTGATAGAAAAAGTTCTTAAATCTGTGTAGACAAAAATAAAAACGAGCCGGATATTTAAAATTGAAGTCTTATATGTTCGACTAAATTATATCTAAGTTAATAAAACAAAAAATAATTTCAAACAAATTAAAAATAATTTCAAGCGACCGGTTTTGAAGGTTAGAAAGAAATTTAATGAGGAATACGATGGAATATTAAACAAAAATCGCAATAGTTAAATTTCCCCTTGTTCACGACATGTACCAACACAATACTAGCCCACTATATGTCCCACTCATTTCGTATCTTAATAATCTACTAGCTGCCCCGGCCAACTTCGTTCCGCCTTGGAATTAATTTATGTTAAGCGTTTATTATAGAGTTATACCCTGGAAGCACATCCAGCTTGAGCACAGTGGGCGACGGTCAGCGACAGAAGGAGCGTGGCGCATGTGTGGTCGCATCAAGCGATCAGTCCTGACATCGTGTTTGAAAGACCCGCGCTTTATTTTATTTTCGTCCTTATTACTTTTTATTTTACGAAAACTCCTAAGACAATCATTTAAATTATATGGTGTAAGGGATTATCATTATGTGCATGAAATGCTTAAGGTAACAAACGTAGTTACGTTGATAAGAATTAATAGTAGAGCCGTCTAAATGGTTTGTCAATTACCGAATTGTACGTGAAAATTCTTTAAAAGTTAGAATGGGTATATATACATATGGATAGCCATGGCGCGATGCTATATATCTATTCGTAAAAGATAGATATAGCCTATCTGCTGACTTTTTTGTACATCTTTTTAAGATGTACAATTCCGTAGAACATTATTTTGATCTATCTCGTAAAGTTTAGTCAGCGTTTACAATGTAAGTGCATAAAAATATGTTAATGCTATGTAAAGATATACATACATATAAAAAAGAAACCAGGCTATATGAAAAAAACGGCCAAGTGCGAGTCGGACTCGTGCACGAAGGGTTCCGTACCATTGTTTATAAAAAATCACATTTGTTATATGTGAGCCCCCTTAAATATTCATTTTATTCTGTTTAAAATGTTTTGTGTTATTGTATTTGTTGTTATAACAGCAACGGAAATACATAATCTGTGAAATTTTTAACTAACTATCACGTTTCATGAGATACAGCCTGGTTGGTGACAGTCGGACGGACAGTGGAGTCTTAGTTATAGTACTTTGGGTACGGAACCCTTAAAAACCCAAACTACTGAGGCTAGAAACTTTACACAGCGATTTTTGTTATCACGTAGGCGAGCACTAAAAACCGATTTTTCTAAATTCATCTCCTAAAATAATGGGATGAAAGTTTGTATGGAGAAACTACAAGAGAAGCCGGGGCCGGTCGCTAGTAAAAAGATAATTCTTATTCTTCATCTTCGCAAAAATCATAAGGTCATATTATCTAACAATTACCTTGTGGTCCCGCAATGAAAAGGTTTTTGCTTTTATTTCATTCGATTTTTAAACTGTTTCGATTTTCTTGGTTTTATTTTCACCTTCACCTTATCTTTGAAGGATGTTTGAAGTACATGGTATTTACACAATTGAGCAAAATGACAAGAGAGACGGAAAGGTTTTGGTAATTATTTATTTATTAACAGAATAGGCTTTCGTTTAAAAATATTAGAGTAAATTACACCGCCATGAATTAAAATAACTATTGTGTTTCAAAGAATACGTCATTTATTTGTAGAAGCACGCATCACATCCATCAATGACGTGCTCAATAATAAAATTCAAAATTTCGTCGAAACTGTTCCAAATTCATATAAGCATGTTGAGCATGTTGTACACGCGAACCTATAGGATTTTCACCTAACCTAAATATCGTCAAACGCGGCCTGAGAAGTTTTCACTCCAAAAAGTTTTTTTTTCTTAATTTCTGGCCATCCATAACTTTAAAGTACTAAGTTATTTGTGTTTATTTAAATACTATTGCCTCTAAGTATGCCCAGAATATTTATTGATTAATAGCTGTCAAGCTAAATGCTTTAATGTACTTCGTAAAACAACTACCAAGCGATTCCGCGAATTTATTTTCAAACTTTTAAAATCAAGATAAGGAAATATCTATAACTTTTGTGTTCATATTAAAAAAAAATACTTGTCGAGTTGAAAATTTGAATCGGTAGCCTGTGCCACATGTTAAGTGTATATTGTGTTGAAGATAAAACGTTTCAGGTATGATAAATATGTATATTTATCATGTATGAGCATATAAGTAAACGCGTCATCCATTTATACAACTTTGAAGGCCTCTACAGTGAACCTGTCAGTTATGAGTCAAATAAATATGTAGACCTATATGTGTTTATAAATGCAAGAGTCCTGCAACCTGAGTTGATCACCGGCAGCAGTTATAATTTCCTCCGCCGCTTGAGAATCATCAACACAGAGACACAACACTTGAATCTCTAATTTATGAACTACTTTATATTATTTTAAAGAACTCGACCGCTGACCGCAGTCACGATAACCAATACGACGCTTCTTATCAAACGAAATGTTACTTTTGGCTCTACCAGACGACTATAATCTAAAATATTGACCTTCTTTATCACGTCATGTCTTCCTTTAAAATCTATATAGACTTTTGAGACAAATATCTCAAATCTCTCCTATATGTTCACTAAATGTCACAATTCTACGTAGAAATCACACCATGCAAAATAAACTAATCAAGTGGAATGGAAAAAATAAGAAATTAAAACGGAACTAATTTACTCATTGTTTTCTTAATTTTGACTGTGAACGTAATTGCCTCTTTTCGTCTGATTCGAATGCGACAAAAATAGACTATGTAATAGGTCTCATGTCCAGACGCTCCTATATCCAAGAATCTTGAGCAGTCATCGTCCTCAGTTCATTACATTCGGCGGCTGCGGAACATTTGTAATAGCGGTCGCGGTAAAAAAACGGCAAGGGCAAAAAAACTAGGATCATTGTAAACACTTGCCCGAACGTGACTCGCGCTGATTCGTATATAAACGCGGTCCTGTACCGAGATCAGCACAGTGCGACAAGATGGCTCGTCTTGCAGTTGTAACTTTGGCCTTCGGCCTCTTCGTTTGCATTCATGCGGCTCCAGGTAAAATGTTCACGAGTATAAAATATTATAAATATATAATTTAAAAAAAAATAATGAATGATAAAAAAAGTTTAAGTTAAATTTTATTTTTAATTTATATTTTTTTTTAATCAATCTTTGTCGATAACTTGTAAATTCAGTTTTATAATATTGTATAATTTTAATGTTTTATATGTACACTACACTTTGTCATGAATTCAATTCATAGGTTAAATTAACTAGGGGAAAGGATTGGCTCCTGAAATACAGAGCAACCTAGTTTGGGAGACGAGGCTCGAATAATATTGTATGTCAGAGTGTATAATAAAGTAAATATTATTATTACTT
>JWHW01030920.1:391310-404282 GCA_000931545.1 Papilio glaucus | reverse complement strand
ATTGTTCCTAAAATACCATGTTATCATAATAGAAATCTCGAGTGATCACAAATAGTACTAATTCCTTCTACGTAATCGCTTTAGATGCCGTTCATATCCTAATGACATCGCGAATTAGTCTGATGATATACGTGATATAAGTTTATAAACAAACTTTGACTAAGCTATAAAATAGAAAAGAAGCCTATATAGGGAGTAGATTTCTCATATTACAGAATAAGTTAATTTTTGCCCAACTTATATTTATATATAACAATTTATATTTTTATTTATGTCCAAAGTTTGAAGAATTTCCACAGCGGTAAATTAAGTAGAACATTTTGGAAACGATAATGTTTTGATTGATATAAATTAATAAAAAAGTATACACAAAAAAGCCATTTCGACATTTAACATTGTATCATCAATACGTTTCCATTGTTTGGTGTTAAAATAATTGCACAATTCAGCGGAGGCAAGTTCCCATACGTGCGAGCACAATACGAGAGTCGCTGTTGTCGGTCTGTTGCAGCAACTATTGTACGGCACAGTAAAGAAATCTGTGCTTCTCATTGTTCCGTATAATCTAATCTGAACGATCTTGACGGCATTGTCAGTATCGTCAGAGTTCTTATCTCACAATCATTATTCAATTGATTTTTGATTGACGTTCATCAAGGGCTACTGTATAACTTTGGTAGTAGATACGCTGCTATAGATAACGTTGACAGATAAAACATTTTAATTTCATTGCTTCAAATTAAAGATGTATTGCCTGTCCTCAGTCGTACAACATTTATATACATTATTTATTTATAATGATATTATTTTTTGCTGGACGCGGTAATAAAAATAATCATATAGAAATACATACACGAATATATAGACATTTCTTACATTTTTTTTCTGAACCAGTGTAAACAGAAATAACAAAAGCTTACTCAGACCTCATACTGATAACTAATGTTTTAAGAGTAAATTGTAGTTTAAATGATTTAGTAATCCATATTAAGTAATGATATTAAAAAGACCGTATAACCGTATAACCAATAAAGTTTCACGATTAACGCCAGAAAAAGTCACAATATCCTCAAGGATTCGACACAAGCCCTGGACGTATGGAGTCGGAGCTCACAACTTGGACCACGCGTTAAATATAGTCTCTAAATAAGCTCGCAAGCCAAATGTGATAGCATTAGCGCCGGTCGTTTCTCGGAGGCATTATTATGTTTATTTTGACGTGTATTGACGTGTGTTCATTACAAATCAGAATTTGGACATGGGTATTTATAATCGATAAGTCTCGTATTTCATTCATGTATACGATACTTAGCTACAAAATTAATGATTTTTATTTATTTTATTTTAGAAGATTTGGAGAACCAACAACTTTTCGTTTCACCCAAACAAAAATATTAACAATAAAAAACAGACAATTCAGCCATAAAAAGGTTCTCGCCGATAAAATAATGATGGAACGTATTGCAGGCCCGGCGTCGCCATTGTCGGTGTTGGCATATACATTGTAACGAAATTGTATTTTTATTGTTAAATGATTTCTTTTTAGTCCGTTAGTTTAATAAAAGCGATGATAGAACATTGGTTAAGTGTATAATGATCTCATTAGTTCTATTCGCAGTTAGTTTCTGGACAAAATTGTTCCATTTAATTGGACTTCTTGTCTAATTATATTTTAGTTGCATGCTATATGTATGTTAGGTAGATATTCCAGGATACTGATACTTTTTTCCCATCTGATTTTTAACAGACAGAGAAAAGATTTGTTTGTAATGCGTTAACTTTTAAAGTACTTAATGGATAGTATGATTCTTTCACCTTTAAAAAGGGTATATTATCTGAGATGTAACATAGGCTACATTTTTATTATAAATATATCACTCTGTGTTGAAGGGCAAGCGGGCGACGTCCACGAGTAAATAAGTGATCTAAATTCTGTGATAGCTGTTTTTTTGCAATATATAGATTCTAAAGTTTGTTGTTTATGTTGTTTTATCTCGCTATAAGTTAGCCAAAGCCCAAATAAATTATTTGTTAAGGCAGAAAAACTTTCCCCCTTTATTAAGAATTATTAGGCGCAAAGTAGTACATCATTGTAATATATAAAAGTGAAATCGTCGACAGAATTAATTATCGAATATTGAGCAAGCATAAACGTACAATTAGCATCGTTAATGTAGCAATGCCTATCAATATAGCCTCCTAACATTCAATTAGGTTATATTATCATTGTCTTGAGTATTTACTAGAACAACATATGCAAAAATTTAACTAATTCTTATTTATTGTTTATAATATATTACTTACAACTACATCCGTTTTCTTTGATATAGATTGCTACCTGCTAATTAAATACCCGCCCTACCCAAAGAAGTCTTCCATTTTAAGAGACATATTGTCCAGGAATTGTTCTTTAAGTTAGATATTTATAGTCTATTATAAAGGTACACTGACCAAAATCTACGAGCCGATTTTTTTACTACACAAACACAATGATCTGAATAAATGTTTAATCTCCTTAACCCGTACACTGACATTGAACAACCAACTTACAGTTGCAGCCTCGTTGGCCGTGAATTTCACGATCACACGAGCGACATAAACAGATGTGAAATGTGAAAAAGCAACAGGAAGTGGGTTCCAATATATCATTGACTTTCATTATGATAAAAATACAATTTCTTTTTTAAAACCAGCTTTTCCCACGCGCCCCATTGCCAGTTCTAGTTGGATTTACGCATCATTAACTCATATAGCTGAAGGCGGCGCCCATTTCCGACGCAGTAAATAAAAAATAAACTATTAAGAATTTAATCTCGGTGTGGGCCAAACGAAACGATGTAACTATCAGTTAATGTTGGTTAATGAATCGAAATTAACAAATGTGGCGAAGAAACACAGAAAAAGGAACATGTTTGTTGTATAAAAGCTATCGTTTAAATCAGTTCTCATTAATTTAAATAATCTTGAAAACAACTGATTGATTACGAATTAAGAAGGATAAAAATAAGTTCTCGCATCTAACTGGGGTAAATTATAAGTGACTAACTTTTAGTCCTTAAAGTCCGAAATGTCCAAAGACCTAAAGCCATTTACGGGGTATGTATACATATACTTTTAAATTATTAGATAGCTCTAATATGTTTATAGGCAGGCGTGGGCGAGCGGTATAGCAAAGGTGAATGTCCAGCTCGGACCATCGCGTAATAATGTAAAAGGTGACTAACAAAAATTACTTTTTGACCTTTACGACATGTTAAACATTTTAATCTTATGGATATATATTTTTTATTCTTACAATGCTAGGGTTTATAGCATAGCGACGATGACCTCAGGAGAAATAATTATGCGGATGGTACCTCTACAGTAATTTTGTGAATTGTCGGTGTGGAGGGTCAGGCGACGTGCGGGAGCGTGGGCAGCAATTGGGAGCATCGTTGAAATTTCAAATTAAGAAATACCAGGGCTGTCAAAACAATTTGCTATGAATTCATCTTACGACTTATTACAAAAAGGCTCGGTTCTGTAAGAACAGCTGGACGTTGAACACAACGTAACATAATCTCGACTTATTCAAAATATAATCAAACCTTTTTTAAAATATCATGGCAGTAGAGGTCTTACAATTTACCGTTTCGGTAGTAAACTTAAGGACATTATAAAACACTATTCGAGGTATCTATGTATATCTAGCTGCCATTATATCGCAGTGAATCGTTCAAAATGTAAAAATATTTATTGTAATATTTTTCCAACAAAGACACATAACACAATACAAACGTAGAATACCCATACAGATAGTAAGAATCTTCCGCAATAACGCATACATATCCACTCACTTTCACTCACCTTTATCAACACGTGTTATGTGTTTTAACGATGTAATTTCGGGTCAAGTTGACCGCACTTGACTCCTAAACCAATTAGGTGACACTTTGTACGGTTAAGTATGGCGCCAGGCGGATGTTTTGCGTTTTGGTTAAAGATTAACTGGTAAACGGGAAGTTACAATGCAAAATCGTCTTTCCGCTTAGAATGTGATATATTTATATATGACAATTATTTTGTTTGTCTGCACGTGTGCGCAAATGATTCATTCGTTTGATACATTGCCAACTTATTTTAGAAAGTACATACATTCAAACATTGCCGGAAACATATTGTATCTGTTTTACTCATAGTTACGGTACTTATACGATTATTTTATTAATCTATAATTAATATATTGTTTCTAAATATATACATTTTTTGTAGTAGAAGCTGGCAAACGAGCAAACGGTTGACCTAAAGAAGTTCAGATAAATGCATATTTACTTTTCTAATCCTTCNNCCTACGTCAAAACCTCTTCCCCTTCCCATCCTTTTCTTAATAGGATAGGATAGGAAAGGGAAGAGGACTAGAATTAGGTCTACGGCATCTTACTATCTAGACGACTTATTTTTGAGAATAAGAAAAGCTATAATAGAAATTATTATCGTAAATTACGTCTCAATGCAATAAAAATTGTTTGTGGTAAAAGTTTGTAAATAATGATTGTTGCAACCCTACAACTCATGCCCCTACAACTGTATAAAAGATAGGACACCTACGCCAAAGCCCTGAGAGTGACGTATGTTTTTAATTTAAATTTTAACTGACAATAATTCATATTTTAACCGTTCATAGAATTACGTTATAAATCGCTTTTGCGTGTAAAATCCGTCAAATAGTATGCAAATATCAAAACTTGTTTGTTAATTTTCATGTAAAGAACTGGATGATACATTTTAATGTTTAGTCATACGTACAATTCAGCAAAAAGTTGGCGTGGTCGGCTTTCTCTGCAAAGATTTTGCAAGTCAAATGTAATACTAAATAAACTCGTGTCACTGAATATGCATGAAGTATAAGACCGCTAAATTAGGTTTTCATAAACAGAATATGGATTTATTCCATAATTTAAGATTTTATAGCACTATATATAAAATTGTGATATGAAAAAATGTGACACAGCAGGCAATTTGATTTAATAGAAAAAAAATCAAACCTTTTTTAGCATACTGCTAACGTATCGTGGTAATTTGAATAATAACGCCATTTGTTTTTTCATTGTGACCGACTTGTCACTGCGAACCATTCATTTCACCGGGTTTGTGTTGGCAGAGCGCGAATAAGACATTTAAATTTCCCCATATATATCGCCGTATAAGTTTCACTCAAAAATTTATCTTTTACTTATTATATACATATTTCATAATAAAAGATGTTCTCAGTTACATAAAAATGTCTACACGTACAACAATAATTTATGTTGGCCTGCAAAAGGAAAAGTGTGTGTTAACCAAACGCAAACTATGAAACATCAGTCCTACGTAACAAGTGGGTGGGCGGTCTTATATGTAGATAACGCATGTTATGTAAGCAAATTGATTGTTTTGAGTTGGTGTATTTTTATGCAATTTGGGCAACAAATGAGCACACAATCTAACAATGAGTCAATACCTCTATGCTATTTTGCTTTTAATTTTAATCCATGAAAAAAAGTGCGTGATCACCTCTCAGAATGAGTCGATATCTGTGACACACAAAACGGCACTAGTTTTGCTCTTATGTTATGGCTTTCTATTACAAAGCTACTATATTCCTTCGCCTTAACATCGAAATTGCCCGCTTCATAGTCATATAGTGAAACATTAATCATTTCTAAAGGTAGACAGAGATAAAATCTCTCAAGCATGCAGTAATTACAGATTTACAGAAAATTTCCGACGATCTTGGCTCGCCCCTTTACAATATCAATATACCTCAAATCTATTCACGCGGCAAACGCTTCTTACTTTTAAAACGCGCAAAGAAACCGGCAGCAGTAGGATGGTGACTCGCGGCGCGAACAAGCTGGCTCTGGCGGCGCACAGACTGGCGAGGACCGAGAAGTCGACACACGTCATGGGGCCCGCCGTCTACAACCGCCTGCCGGACCATATCACAGCGGCTTTTCGGCCTTGCGGCATTTAAAACAAGATTGACTTCAATCTTGGCACATCAAAAAGGCTTTTTATAGTTTCGAAGAATTTTTAAACAGATTATTGATATTTTTAAAATGATGATTTAAATTTTTTGTTAGATATTTAAAGGTCTTTTTTTATTTATTTATTTATGTTATTTATTTATGTCCTTGTAGCTTGAAGCAAAATTGAGAATGTCCTTATACCCATGACCTGTAATTATTTAATTACCAATAAATGTGTATTTCTGTATTTCTTTATGGGTCTTAATATTCATAAAGCCTGGATTTCTTCTTATCAAGCGGCTTATAATCACACTTTATTTTTTTTTCAATAGATGGCAATACATTTTTCTTATTATATTTTAAATAAATGCCATAGTTCTCTATTTGAAGCCAGCCAGTGTTTAGCAACAGGTGTGTAGCAAGTAACGTTACGCGTATGTGAAGTCGTCATTACAGATTTAACATTTCATGTTAGAATCCCACTTGTAAGTGGGGTAACGGGTCTCCGTGACGGCCGTGTGGTGAATACGCCATTAAATGATGATGGCTTCACATCGAAATAAGCACAACATTTGTGTTGTTCGAGCTCTCTTCCCATAGCCGACACGTCCACAATGCTCTCTACGTGTTATGTTTAGACTCTAAAATAATGAACTTTCGAAATTCTATGTGTACCAGTAATATTTGCAACTGTTTGAAAGCTGTCGCCCTCGATCATGGTCCATAACATCAGGCTTTACATATGACATCTTATGGGTTTTATTTAGCCAGTCAATTTTAGAGTTCTTTGATTCATTTCATTATATTATAGAATTCTTAGTCAAAATCTAGATCTGGTAACCTAAAAAATAACCCAAATAAAATAACTATCGTCCATAGCCAGGTGTGTTTGCGACTGAGTGTCTTAAATATTTGTAATAGCTTAATTTATATCTAGAAACAGATTGTAGATTTAGATTATAAATAAACTATTATAATAATTAGCGGTTAATTTTGCTAAGAAACAAATGCAACAATAATTCTTGGTACAATCCATTAAACTGTTTTTGGAGCTATTCTCAGTACAATGTACGAGACATATTTTAAAAATTAAAAGATATACCCATAATAGCCAACTAATTCGAGTCATTATATTAACCTCTTGAACGAGAATTATATTAACCTCTGAGTTTTCCATCCAGATGAATTTTAAATAGTTTGTTATATCTGAACATTTTATTTTAACTATATGTAGTACATCTTGTTAGATATCTAAGTTAGTATGTTAGTGTCTCTGTTCGCACTTCATTAGACTTATTAAGTCTTCAATGTAAGTTATTAAACTCGAACATCGCATACAAATCATTACCATGCAAAAATCAAATCAGTTGTTAGAAACCAGTTAGGAATCAATATTATAATATTATCATAGATTCCTAATTGGATGAATGTATAGCAAAATTTTGATCCATTTTGCAATAACAGTTTTCAATTAAACCATAAAATTAAAACTCGCGGCTGTCGCTGCAGTCGATAATTTTGTCTCATTTTAAACGAGTTTTAATTATTTTAACATTCATATACGGTCCTGTTTAAACGTTTTACTTTCTTGCACCGGCCTCGAATTCATGATAAAGAGGAAAAGGCGCAGAATTATAGTACCACGTGAAATCTGGTATAATGAGGAAATATCCTACATACTTTGAATAATTCACTGTATTTGCTCTGAGCGTCCTGACTTTCAGAAAACACGTCAGTGGATTTTAAATATATCAAGTAATTGCAATTTTCTATCTGAAATACATATAAGGATTTAGGAAAACGAATGTATTAGCCACAAGTCTAGACAATATTCGTATTTCAGTTACTGCTGTCCACAGTTCATGTGGTTTGACAATGGACACTGCGATCGGATTATAAGGCATGCTTCTATAATTTGTTAATTCATATAGAATTAATGAAGAAACGAACAAAATAACGCTACGTAGTAGTGAATATTTTTTATTGGTTACATACTATATTTATATACATATAAAATTTAAATGATTATTTAAATGTTATATTGTGAACCTCGTCAGTCAATAATAGGACTAGGCATATTAAACACAGTTCACGATTTGCTGACAGTTTATAATTTGTCTAGTCCAATTATAAACTGATGAAATTCAATGGGTCGGTGATACTAATACTAAATCGATTTGATTAACTTTTTTCAATAGAAAGCTACTTTATCGAGAATTAACATAGAGTATAATTATTATTATCAAAAAAATATAGATACAATATAACAATATGAATAGGATATAATAGGTCAAGCGAGCTATAATTCTTTTACTTACTTTCAATAAAGTCATGGATCGGACGGACATGAGGTTTCCGTATAAGGCTAACAATAATTTAACTTATTTTATTAAGTAAATAAAATCCATAAAATGGTGTCTTACAATAAGATTTCACTGAACACGTTTGTCGGGGAAAGTAAATAAACATAAGTGATAATACCAACACACTTTGTAATAAACAAAGGCAAATTACAATACATTTAATATAATTCACGTTGATATCAAACATGTAATTAAATAGCAGTCCAATGATTGCATTATTGTATCTGGAATTGTTTTTAGATTTAGGATATTCAAAAGGAACTATATATTGTATGTTATACCGTTCATTACAACAAAATGAATCTCCGAATGTGCTTATTGATGGAAACAGACACTCTACAAATAACCAGCCGAAGAGGAATCCTGTTAAGGTATGGGAACAGAAGAGAGCGCTTACTATTTCAATATACCCCGTTATGATTAAAAATGCTTGGTAGCTTTTTAATTAAAAATTCTTAGTTAATGATTTCTTACAGAAAACATCAATGAAAACTTTAATGGCTCACTCACTTGGTTCGATCAGCATTGTCAACGTTCAACAGATGATGATATGGTGTTCGCGCCGGCCTGTCTGCCAATGAGTGATTTAATTCACGCATTGTTATCTAAATATGAAGTTAGTGTGTAATGACAACAAGCACTGACGTCAGACGTGACGTGACCTGGCTGGTTGATATGCACAGGCTGCCGACACAGAATAATATAAAACTACTAGCTTGTCCAACGTATATTATTACTTTAGATTTTTTAAACGATAAAAAACATCATCAGGCTGGCGTTTGGCGTAAAAAACTGTAGCCAAAACCTGTACAGTATGGACTATGATCATATGTCCTTACATAAGTGGGATAAAGTGAGACAGATGATGATCGGTTTAATATGGTTTTACTGAAGAAATATTTTATCTTTAACTAATAATAATATATTTAATATAGGCTGTAGCTGACTGCAGTAAGACTTATATGGATTTAAACGTCATTACCTAGTCCCTGGAGTTCTAATCGCATCATATTGTGTGATAAAATATAGACTTCATTACCTCATGATATTACTTTTTGAGTGAAAGAATTATTACAAGTGGTCAGGGGAGCTTATGGGTAAACTCAAACAATCTTTTAAATACTAGTATAAATAGTTACAAACAATATACATATATAATTATAGACACGTCATGAAGACTCATAGGCCATATCTAGGACTCTTATATACGATTTTTACTATCCTCTTCCATCAAATTTACTTTCCTAAAAAAATTGTAAATACTTTTAAATACTTAAAAGACTTAAGATTTGAATACAATCCCCTTATAATTTATGTTATCTGTTTAAACGATTTAATTTATTCGTCGTATTTTTCAATTTCTAACGCTGACAGCAACATTGGCCGCAGATGAAACAGAGTAAATAAAACTTACGTTACGCATCGAGGACCGGCGCGCAAAGAAATGATCTTTTTGCGCGATTCGGAGCATATACTGATGCAAGGCATGATTCCGTTGCTGATAGACGTACTACACATTAAATAATAAATAGGGCATGAAATTCGTTAGGTGGTAAGGAATCCGTATTCTTCCATCAATAATAGGTCCTGATTTTTTTATAAGAGAAAGGAACGGTGCGCCCAAGGTTAAGTAAGTTTTAAGAAAGGAGAAGCACTCTTCTTGAAGACCTCTAAGCCGTATTGGTTCGAACATCGCTGAGACAGCTGATCCCACAAGGCGGAAGGTTTATCACCTTTAAGAACTAAGTTGCAAATCTTAAGTAATCGCATTATTATATTAAAATATATACATAAATAACTACTTGTATCCAATACACACGTAATAAGGAACGATAAACTATTCAACTTTTTCGAATTTTTTGGTTATTATTTGGCAATGGACTAACCCCACACATTTTTTATTACACCTATTCACCCTATCCAGGGTAAATATAGTATTTATATCCTTAGCTTACTAATTCTACTAGGTAGGTATCGTTCCCCTAAAACTTCGTATCACTATACTTATGCATGCTTACGCAGTAATGTACTCGAAGTACTCACCTAGGTGCCGAGGTATTACACCTAAATAGCGTAAAAGAAGACCCACTATCACGCGAGTACATAACACTACTTAATTGCGTTTCAAGTTATCAGCGCCGTGCGTCGAATAATGTTGACGATTTCTAACGTATTCTTGACGTAAGTCGAAGGGTTGATAATAAAAATTGTTATTTAAATATGTATTGTTTAGATTATGACAAGTGTATTTGAACTAAATAAACGTAATAAAATAAGTTAATAGTTCTTAGCTCATTGCTTGAAAAAAGCCATACGATAGGTTGACCTTAGCCTAGAAAAACGATGGTAGCTCCATGGTCTGACGGCCCCATGTTACGGTGAAGAAGACGTGACGAAGGAACGTCCTAAGAATCAAGTCTGTATTATATAAATATATTTTATTAAATTTATTGTTTTCAAATTTGTAAAGAACATTTTTGAACTCGAACCACACTTAGCTATCGTGCTAATTGGATGTGAAACAAAAATAAAAATGTGGAAAATCTAGCGTCATTACAACGGATGTCTCTATAGGCCGTCACGTAATAGTTCATTTACACCGTTACTTCCAACGCATAACCGCTCGCTATAAATACTATAATCCATTCGTTTGCGTCTAGCGTGCGTTGAGAATCACAATCTAATTTTAGTTGTGTTTGTATGTGTGTCAGGGGGCCGCGTAGTCTCTGCCGCCCGCCCTAGAAGGGTCATCAGTTCAAGCGACAGCGGGAACGAAAGCTCGCACAATAAGACGCAAACAACAACATACAAGCTCAAGACTTCATATCCTCCCTGATCTCCTTTGAACCCGGTACACGCGTAGTCTTTGCTTTATTTTTAATCTTGGCGCCTATCAATTGCCACGGATGTGTTAATGTGCATGGATTCGCTATCTCTTTGGTTTAAATAATTCTATTTTGACTTTCTTGGCCGGGTGATATTTAAAGATGTCAGATATTATTGCCATGCACTATATGAATTTTCAGGTGTATTTAAAATTTAAATATTTGATATTGGCGTTTGAAAGATATTCTGCGTTCGCAGAAATTACTTCTAATATCTAGTCTAGTCCACGTACTATTATAGAGATCGGCTAGTAGAGTTAGAGGGGTAATTCACAGTATTTTCATTAGCTAGGTTAGAGGTTTGATAAATAGACTAGCACTTTATATTTTACTTACAGTATTTTTTTTTAATATTCATGCTGTTGACTAATTGGTGTTTGTGCATACCTACAAGATTTTGGTACTGTTGGTTGTTTTGAACAATGGTAATCGCTTAGCATTGATAAAGTCCGAGAATTTCTTAATATATACATTATTATTACCCAAAAATAAAACCTATGAAACAGATATATTTATTTTGTTGAAGCTGATACACAAAAAACGTAAAATGGTCATCTAGCGGATTTATGACATGTTCAAAAAATAACATGAAACCTAGTGCAGGAAAATACTAAGAAAATCTAGGAACTGTTAAGAACAGTTGTTAACATACTTTTATTAACTAAGCAACACATAGAATATTACGACATTGGACATCACGTTAGTACGTATTATATAACTTTAGTTAAAAATATTATGTAAGCTGCCAATATACATAATTAATTCTTCCGTGTGATGCGATCACATATGTGCCGTCTTGTCTCTTCTCTAGCGGTATTGTTTTAGTGACTCAGATTTGCGGTTTCATAGCAGGCAATAAAGATGTCGACGCGTGCCACAACTTCGGCGAATAAACTCTTACCCTTGTTTCTCGGAATAAAGAAATGTCCGAGCCGGGATCTGCACATATAATTGATTTTACGAGACCTCGACACCGTTAACACTTCCTTGCTTTCGTGCTCGTTTCAACATCGTTTGAGGACAAAAAAATTCATCGATCTTATTTTTAATGTAGTTGGAAACAAGTGCACAATACCCGTTATTTTAACCTACATTACCATTACAATAAAACTGAATTTCCATACAAAGTAAAATGATTTCAATTAATCAGTAAATAATGAAAAATTAAACCACGAAGGATAAAAATATTGAAATGCATTTTTATTTAATATTTACGTACACTTATACCTTTTAAGTTAATAAAAATACTAAAACTTTCTTACCTAATTTAAAATAATGTCTGAAAAAAAAAGTTTATCGGAGTAGGCTTGCGAATAATAGCCCTGGCAAGGGACACACAGGGATGTACTAAGAAAAAATAGTACACTTCGTGGCTATATCCTTTATTTCAATTCCATTGGCAGATAAATGATGAGTTCTTTGTTATTAAAGCTGTATTTATTGTAACTCTAGGTAGATCAGAAATCATGTAAATAACACCTATTACATACTCCCGTTTACAAATTAATTAATTATAACTACTTCTGCATTCAATGCGATAAATGTTGCATTTAAGTTGAGTCGTTGAACGTAACAGTTTAGAAATCGGATTAGCAGCTCAATGTAAAAAACAGTGTGTGTAATTTATGCAAGCGGCAACGTATCCTGACTCGCCATGCTCCATGCAGGTCGGCGGGCCCTCTAATAGATGTGAACATTCCCTTACGTTTACGATCGTGCGGTCCGTACGTCCGGTTT
>JWHW01030920.1:363623-390895 GCA_000931545.1 Papilio glaucus | reverse complement strand
AAAAGAAGTGCTACTGTTGAAAATCGGATGAGTTTTATTGCGAGAAAGTCGAAAGCAATGATGTATCCCGCTTCAAGACAAACACATCGCCGGACTACGTATTTCTATGGGAATTTCTAGATCATTATAGTATTTTGTATTTTGATATTGTAATCGATAATAACGAATGTACATCTATATACTTTTATATAACTTATGTGTGTCAGAGTAATTGATCCCAGGGGATAATAATTACTGGTCATTGCACTCTTACGTAGATCTACGTGACGATTACCTTTCCCTAGGACCCTTCCAAAGTTCCGTTGGAAGTGTGCGTACGATATTTTATTATGCTTTCATTCAGAACAACAGTTATACGATAAATAAGGTCGATCTGTGCTCTCTCCTGGTTTTATATTATTATAGTTAAGTCACACATAGCTGATTATAGATCATTTTTATAGGAGAAAAGGGCAAACGAGCAACGGGTCGCCTAAAGCTAAGTGATTACCGCTGCCCATAAACATCCGCAACACCAGAGGATCTGCAGATGCATTGCCGGCCTTTAAGGAAGCAGTACGCCTGCTTCTTTGAGGACCCTAAGTCGTATTGGTTTGGAAATACCGCTGGCGACAACAATTCACATCGCGGCTGTGCGAGGCAGGAAATTGCGCGAAAAC
The DNA here is from genome assembly GCA_000931545.1 of Papilio glaucus. Taxonomy (NCBI): domain Eukaryota; kingdom Metazoa; phylum Arthropoda; class Insecta; order Lepidoptera; family Papilionidae; genus Papilio; species Papilio glaucus. The sequence goes on along the minus strand of JWHW01030920.1, from coordinate 390,236 downwards.
CCCACGGTACTGAAATGCCAACCATCAAGATGGTGGAGGATGGTAATTGGAACTCTGTCGAGTTGAGCGATAACGAAACTCAGCCATATGACGTAGTAACTTTACCTTTCGTCAAACAATTATTAATAGTGAGCCGCGTAGATTTTTCTTGGTCAAATAAAAATCAAATTTATATCTAAATTCTATATACATATGTAATGAAAAGACATATTTTTCACTATCAATGAAACTTTTAATTGCATTCAACTACCATGTACGTCCCCGACTTCATAACTGTCATAGTGCTCAAACTCTTGGATGTATTGAATGTTAATTGTTATAAAACAATCATAGTGCGCGACCTCGGCTACCGGCAGGTGGGCATTGTTTCTGGCGGGCGGCCAATGTTAATGTAAAAATTAGCGACGAATGATCCAATCCTGCGGTTTAACCATTGTGCCCAACGACAGTACGCTGTCGCTCAAACTTGTTCTATGGTGTACTTGTAGAGGAGACGTGATGATACAAAATATTTCTTGTCTTGACGAACATTTGTGATTCTTTATTGTTTTCTTTAAATTATTATGTTCTATTCATTTTCAGTGTTTTTGTTCGATCATAGTATTTAAATTTGGAAAACAAATTATTCAGCAGAACTTGTTTTTATTATTATTCCAGCTAAATTAATGGCACAAAAGCATTAAAACAAGTACATAAAAATTTTATTATTATTAAATTTAATTGCTGTCTGTATACATTAACTTTTGGGCAACTAAAAGTAATTTTATAATTTATTGAACATATATTTTTCCATAAAATGCATTATAAGCCGCATGTTATCGTAAATTATCCTGTCGTAAAAAGCTCATAAACTCCAATTATTGATTGATACTGAACGAGCATTACCTTTTCGTATATGAAATATAGCTGATATTTAAAAAAGTCGCCTCAATATAACCAATCATGATAATAGGTTACCTTGACGAGGGCAAGGCCAAACGGAAACTTTCGAGTTTAACGAGCCCTACGTCCGCGACTTCCCGCCCTGAAGGCCAGACGTAAGGCTTTATTGAAATAAAACAACCTCCTTTAACCGGTCGCGTACTTTTAATATTTAATCTGTGTAATGACGTTTGCAGCGCTCATGCACATAATATAACTGCATTTACTATTACAAGAATTTATAGTGTTTTTTTAAATGTAGGCATTTACCTTATGGCATCAACGTTGGCGAATAATTCCAATAGCTTAGTATTAGTGTACTATATAGTAGCATAGTATATAGTATTGGGTTGAATCCGTGCTTTGTTCTAAATTCAAAACAATTTGAAACAATGTAAATGCTACTTGCTTTTTAAATTTAATGCGCGGTTGATTTGAATTATGATAAGACTCTTAAATTACGGGGTTAACTAACTCTTTTAGTGCGGACGCTTCTAATTACTAAACCAACCTCGTCCGTCCAAAAACATCGGTGTGGGTTTCACTAGCTCATAATACGGCACACGTTATTTCTTCCACCGCACACGGACACCACATCACGAATACGAATACACATTTTGGCGAACAAACGATGGCTCAAACCTTTGCCAATACACGAACAACGCAAATAGATGTAAGCGACGGGGGGCGTCCCGAACGTGTGTTCAGAGGCGAGCCATATGTTGGACTGGCGTTTTCGCTCGTCGATCGTCGCTCTACAGGTCGCTTGCACTGGCTACGTACAGGCAAGAAGCAGAGCATTTTCTTTTGAACTTAAATGTTACCGTTACGAAGTCTTATTAGCCATTTCATATATATTAAAATTATTTTCCTTTAAATGTCTCTACTGTTATGTTCACAAAGGAGATATCTATGTTTAAAAAATATTTTTAGTTTATATTAAAGCAAAGCAAGCATTAACAGTTCTAAAATGTGCTCGCATGATTGCATTCAAAAGAAAGCTTACGATATCCGCATCTAAATTGCAAAAACATTGTGCAATCTTTTTATTAAGTAAATATAACAAATTATCTATTTGTAAGTATTCACATCAACCATTCAAATTAGAGGACACAATATTTTTTTCTTAACAGGGTGACTTACTTGTTCATCTAATGTATAAATCAAACAACGTAGATACGTTAATTGAATGACACTAATAGATCAACTGCCTATTAAGCGCACTCTAGCCGAATGATGCCACTTAAAATGTCTTTAAGTCATTAATAAAAAATATTTTAATGCTGATATTTCGTGAATGCTTATAAACGATTTTAACAGTAAGGTAATTAATTTACTACGTAAATCTACTAAACGGTGTCAAGCTACCGTCTCGATGTGTACACTAGACTCGAAGTATTTATAGGTGTTATTAAAATTAAATTTAAAGAACTACTTTAACTGGACCGTGATTGATTTTTTATTTAAATTATGACCAGTAGAATGTATGTCAACCTTTACCAAACCCGGATACAAAATCGTCAATACGCCTACGTCCTTAAAAAGTGACCTACGGTGTGGATAAGCAAGGGTTACGGCACAACCAAAACTTGTTCGAAAAGAAATATATAAAAACTTCAAAAGTAGCATAAATTCAGCCATCATAAAACACCCGCAACTAAATTAAAGTAACGGCAATATTAAGCTTTCCTGAGACATACCTATATATACATACCTATGTATGTATATAAATATACACACACATACCTTTTTGAAAAAATTCTGTTGATTTAGGGGTCTTGATTTTCTTAGATATGCCAATGGATCACGCCCCGGGCTTTTACAAGCAGACAGCGATTACTATCGCTACATCTTAATTACAAATCAAAACATAAATAACTCTCGTTTCATTGTGTTCCTATGTGTTCTAGTTACTCGGTTTCATCGAGGGACAACGTGATCAAGCGCCATGTACGCGTAACAAGATCCTCGCTGATTAGGCCCCTTGGCTTAAACAATTGGAGTACTCATTAATAACTACAGAGACGAGATCACTACTGCTCAGTGATAAACTGTCTCCACTGCTTATTGTTTGTGCTCACCGCTGTTTGAATAAACATTTGAAAGAAAGTATTTTTAATAATATCTGATGGTATTTGGAAATTAGCGTAAAAATGTCAATACCGAATCCTTTATCTGCCTATCCCGGTAGAGATAAGTGTCGTGAGAATTGTTTACGAGAATTGTTTTTACAGTTGCAAGACTTGCAAAACAATAGTAAGGAAGCGAAATGCAGTTATTTGACTTAGTCGACTTCAAGTTGGCGACTTAGTAGACGTATGTGAGTATGTATTTACCGCGCGTCACGAATAAGGCGACGCCGCTCGAGACTGCAGCAGCCATTAAACGGGCACAGCTCTAGACTCTAGGCGTCTAAAGTGCACCGGAAACTGTGTGTCGTGAAGTCGATATACCTATGTATGCTACGTATATAATATCCGTTATTTCCGTACGTAGATAAGAAATTCAAATTATAATGAAAATAATTAATTACAATACCGTGTCTTCTCCTCTAGACAATTACCTATTATTAACTCAGTTTGAATGGCAGGAAATGAGTCTATCTCCGTACATTGAGCAAAATTTTTAGAAACACACTTTTGTTATGAATCCGGTCGAAACAAAATATATAGATCTCATTTAATATGTAACGATACAATCTCCGCAGAAAACCTATATGAATATTACAATACAATGAGATAAGACAGGAACGTGCTTTTATCGGATCAATTAACAGGTACTTGATTTTTTTAATAATTATTGTATTAATGTCACAAGATATCTTAAACAAAAAATTAATAAAATCAAAAATAGTTAGCGTCAAGTCACGCGTCACATGCGTTTGAAGAAATATGCCTAAACATTTATTTAAACATGTATAACGTTTCAAATAATAATCAGTAAGTGTAAAAATTTTTTAGCGTAAACAATAGAAGGTCGAAAGTTAGTGCGAGAAGAAATTTAAACAAGAAAAATGACAAACGTATACAATCGTGAAATTATCGTTAGTTTTTTCAAAATGCATTATATCCGACACACTATTAACACGCATTTATGTAAATGTGTATCGAAAAATATATAGAGGAGCTCTCTAATTGTTCCAACATCTCACCATCAATGACATCAAGTGTAATCTCAATTATTATCTTAATAAACTGCAAAGTGCGGAATCACTACTAAATTGTACATCGTCTCGGTCCGTCGCGGCGGGCATTGTGCGTACAATACTTGTGCACATGCATGGCTTGGAAACTGACTTTCTTTACACGTAGAACGCGCATTAGAATTTCGCAGATCTTTTGTCCGCGAGCAACCATGCGTGTGCCACGTTCGAATAGAAACATTATTGCAAACATATATGTAGATTCCAGTTTTTATCTAGCGCATGTCTAAAATAACTATCGACCGCACGCATAAACCATGAACGAATTTGGATCTTATTTCTAGCAGCCTAACCTTAGCACATGTGTTAATGGAATGGCACTTTATAACAGCAAGTTTTATGTAAAAAATAAGATGGTTAAATTATCTAGTTACATATTTTAGTTATCAAAACATGAATATGAAAAGACTGATGCGTGTTTTTCCAATCGAATTTCATACTAAAAGAGATACTGGTGTAATATAGGAAGTCTACGACTACTTCCTTATCGTAATTATTTTAACACGTGAGGAAAGTCACTTTTCTTATTCTATCATCATCCCAGCCTGTTGTATAATTGTGGATACTTCCGTACTTTTTATGGTAGGAAGAGGCAAATGAGCCAATGACTTACCTGTTGTAAAGTGCGTTCATTACACATTAACATCAACAACTATTAGAAGACTAACAGAAATACAAATATTTAGGAATCCGCGTCAAGTGGAGGCTTAGTCAATAATCACAATCATAAATTTGAAACATCTATTGCGCTGCTGGTTCTTTTTTTGTGACTTCGTTTACAAACCTCCCCTGTTGTTAACCCGCTCAACAACTTTAACCATCTTTCCTAGGTCCTCATTTTAATGGGCATGGAAAATATTATACAAAAGTAAACGAAGGCAGTAAAAACAATTTGAATTACACGATGCAGTGACGAAACTGTAAAATTTAATTTCAAAACTATTCTACGAGCGTTTTAATGGCTATAAGAAAAAGTTTAGCAACCTTCTGTTCAATTTCTCAAACGCCATTGACACTTATCTTATAAATAGTACCCTTGCACTACGCATTGCTAAATTTAGAATTTTATGAGAGATTCGTGCGTAAGAGAAATAAGATAGAGACGCAATAAAGATAAGAGCTACTTTGTTATATGTTCCGCGACCGGGCGGGACAATTCATTAAAGCAGATTTAGGTGAAAGTCTATAACGTGGATTCTGGAGACTTTGCATGCCTTCTGGATACTTTCAAACACATGTTTATCGGAATTTTTGTCTTCACAAGACAAAAGTCTTAAGTATTGCTGTGTACCAGAAACCAATCTGACCGAATTATTAACAGTGATGGCTACGGAAAAAAATATTGCCAAATAATATATACATACCAAAGCTCCTCGGAGTAACATGTAAGGAACTCTAACCTATAAGTTAATGTTAAGGTACAGGTTACTTAAAACAGAGGCTAAGCAAATATTATTTGACGAGCTGTTCGGGCCTGTTGACACACCGGTGATTTTAAATATCTCTAGTCAATAATAAAAAAACGAATAGTCTAAGTTACTTCCGGATTATACAGCTTTCGAAAGGTAAAAGAATTCGTACACTACCAATCGGACGGCGCTGAAGATGAGTGGCACGTCCACAACCTATGCCATAAACAAATTTTTCCGCTATGCAATGAATATAGATAAATTTCTTGTACCTATTGATTGATAAAATCAAGCAACATTATAAAACTAATAGATGACATTAACTGCACTTATTTCAAGATTTTATAACAGTGTTATATCACCATATTGAAAAAAGATATTTCCTAGTTGAAAGGCTGCCTATCTACTCGAACCAGTTTTTTTCCTTTCTACATATAGCAGGAAAGTTAGGCGATTAAGGAATATCTAGTTTCAGATACACCTAAAAGTAAGAAGAATCTCGGGAGAAATCTCTCCGCTTAATTAGGGCTACGTTTAGGCGCAAGTATGTAATACACGTTTTTATGGTAAGTAACTGTTGACTTCCATCATTCAACTGTTATTTATTGAAATATATAGACATACATACATGCATAGATATATATGTATAGTGGATATTTTGTCAAAACATCGACATTTTTGAGCTGATTTTAAAAATTATTTTTGGCAATCAATAGTTTTGTTTCCAGATTGGTCCCATTCAATATTTATCTCAATCCGATGAGTGCTACCAAAGTTATTCAGGATTTTCGCTTTACATATATATTTTTATGAAGTATCTTTTCGATTATGGAATATGTTTTCGTGGGCCTTACTTACTGGCTACTACTAATTTTCTAAAGGTAATGTTAAACTCGTAGTATATCCAAAGTTCTTTATTGTTTTATGTTGCGTTAAAAAATGTTTCAATGTGCACATTAATAATGGGTATACGTAAAACTTGAAATCCTTTCTCTGTCGTATTGGATAAAACAAATTCATTACAAGGAAAAAAATACAAGTCTGCGTGCAAGCGCACCTGTAGGCAAGATGGCGGGAGGCGAGCGTGCGCACGCACCGGCACCGGTGCACCGTTAACGTTAACGTTCACCGTACATAGCCGCAGCACATAGCTATGCAATTATGAATATGCATACAGCAGCTCCGTAACTAATTTCACAGTCACCGAAACGCGAACCTGTTACGTTTCACCGTTTTTACGTCTGCAGTATAAACCCTTTATGTAAACAGTTTTACCAACATAGTTGTAAGCTAATAGCATACTAGTTGTTTGTAGTCAAACAATATTTATGTCATAGAATAAGCAATTAAAAAACTGGGTAGATTAAACTTTTATTCGTTATAATATCGTCATAATGAATACGCAGTACAGGGGTAGGCAGAGATTACAGAATTCCATTTGGCACGATCCTAACACACTTCTCTCGCTTCTTCTACATTACATACATATGTACATACTCGTCGGTTTCTAGTTCTCTTAATGTTTCTTAGTCGACTCTCACATTCATTTGCGGTTTGTCATATGAGTGTCAAGTGACATAATTTAATAAGATTTCCTTAATAAAGGTCATTAAAATAAAGATTAAGCAGGTTAGTAAAAGTTATTGTTCAAAGCGCGCAGACTGATATGCTCTAGTAAATCCATGCAAAGGCGAAGGTATTCGTAATATTCTATCCGAGAAGTTGCTAGGCGGAAACTGCTACCATTCAGTACATTTTCGTATCTGATTTGGTCTACTCTATGGACTTGTCTTTCAGCTTTCTCACTATTTCGTCGCTACTTATAGAAGCAGTACAGTATTAGATTTATAAAAATAAAATTATTTTACAGTGGTAGAGCCCACAACAACATCTGTTGCACAAATGGGCCGGCTCGACCGGTGAAATATCATGACCTCACAGAAGACAGGCGTGAAATAGAAGTATTTTATGTTTTGTCTAATGAGTGACGTGCTGGAGATCCAATTCTAGACCGCTTCCATATCCCATCTTTTACTAATAAGAAAAGGATTTGACAGGAGAGAGGATGTATAGGAAAAGGAAGTATCTTTTTTTGTTTATTCCCTACTCTGTCCATTAAAGGTAGGCAACGCCAGATGCGTTGCAGATGCCTATGAGTAGAGGTCACTTAATATCAGGTGATCTCCTTATATTAAGTGTAGGCTCCTTTGGATTTGGATAAAATACGTATCTCAATAAAAACGCACACACACTAGAACTTAAATGTACACTCAAACTCTGGCACGCACTCCTAATGAATCTTAATTGTATGTTTCCATTGGGGATAGGAATTGTTACTCATAAATACAAAGACATTGTTGACATTGCATTGTCAAAATCAAAGAGGCAAATTCGACAAGTAGCTCTAACCAAGTCACGATAACATGCCTTCCCAAAGGACAAAACTTTCGAAAATAAATGCCAAGGAAAAGGTCACGTATGCAACTATGCAAAATGTACTGCTTACTTGGAGCTAACTTACTTAATAATATTTATAACAAAAATAAATTACATTTACGTCGCAAAGGAACTAAAGTTCATTTTGTTTAAATTTGGCGGCAAACGAGCAGGTGGGTCGTCATGTTAAATGACCGCTACCCATAGGAATCCGCAACGAGCAAATGAGTAGTATACAAGATAACAGTTGTAGAGCCCGCAACAACAACATCTGTTGCACGAATTGGCCGGATCGACCGGTGAAATCCCACAACTTCGCAGAAAACAAGCGTGAAGGAGAAGTATTCTGCGTTTCGTCTGATTAGTGAGGAGGCGGAGTCCTAATTTCAGTCCTTTTCCCCTTCCCACCCTTTCCTTACAAGTATAGGATGGGAACGGGAATAGGATTGGACGGACTCTGACCATTAAAGGTAGACAACGCATCTGCAACACATGTGCTTGTTGCGGATGTCTATAGGTAGCGTTCATTTAACATCAGGTGATCCGCTTGCTAGTTTACCACCTTAGTCCATAAAAACATAAATAAAAGTATGCGTTGCGTACCTTTTATGAACAGAGGAGGCGATAAACAGAAAAAGGATATTACCTTCTCCTATTCATCCCCTCCCCCGTCAAATCGTGTTCCCCTTCTCCCTAACGTAATCTAACCTAACCTTTGAAGGAAAAGATGGTAAAGGGAAGAGAACTTAAATTGAACTATAAATCAAAGATCCTGAAATTTATTAAAATAATATAATACCTTAAATTAAATACTAATTATTTATTTGCAAAATGGTGTCAGAATTCAACTATTTTCTCTTCAAACGTAAAAGTTTCCAACACTTATAATCGAAAATTCCAAAAAATGTACATAGGTGTCCATTTGCTTGTTTTTAAGTGTAACTGTAGCGCTTTTAATTAGTAAGTATGCGCTCCATACAGAACTCAACTTATCGTCCTACAGAAACCGGTTTGGATGTACGATAAACTAAAGTCACGTTCATGAACATATTATTATTTCAATATCAAAATTCCACTACACGTATCACAGATTATAAACATTACGTGATAAAATATAACTAATATAATATATTTTATATAAATATTGCATAATTATAAAACGGAAAGATAAAATTAAAGATAAAACATTAATAGAGTACAACGGTACATTCTTAGCCCATAGTATTATGATTTCTTAAACGACATTTCGATAATGTAGAGCGGTGGCAGCATAATAATTTAAAGTCGACGCACGTTTCAGAACGGATGTATACGAATACCCAGCAGAATTGGCCTCAACCAGACCATAACTCAACATAATTCTTACTGAAAACAGAATAAAGGAACTGGGAAGTCTAAACATCATAGAAATATTGAGGAATTCGAAAATAGATTGAAAATGATTTTAATATTACCGTAATACCAGTAACCGATGAACACGAGAAGCGAGAAGCAAGGAGATAAGAAAAAAGAGAGTTGTGTCAGGTCCGTAACAAAAGGAAATACCTACTCTCTGTTTGCCCCTAAAGTATACGGGCGTGAGTCCTTAAAAATATTTATATCTAATAAGCCCACCTATATGGTAAAAGTGAGTTTGAGTCATGTAGACAAATTTAGTGTAGTGTAATAGAAGAATGCTTATTTCTTATGCAAATGGAATACTAATTAATCCTTTTAGGTTCAACATTAACGACTTATTGTGAAAAGGAACATCAACAGCAAAGAGCAAGGATCGAGTGAAAACTCTTTATCGTCTATTGAAGTTAAATCGAAGATCAAACGGGCTATTTGCATTCCCGCGGGAAACGAAAGCAATTCAGAGCTAAAACCGACAAACTCAAGGTCTGGATCTGACTATAAAAATAAAACAAAACTCCCAATGTAATCCTATTATTTCTAGCTTTATGTGAATGGCCTCTAAAATAGAATTTATTTTAAAGGAAAAAATTTGAAGAAGAGATATAATTTTATAAATTTCATGTCCATGCTATATAAATCCTCCATAAAATATTATGGTAAAAATATAGTAATATCAACATTATACAAAACCTATAAGTAGTAAAATCATAAATTTTTGTATATGTTATGAAATAAACGATGGAATTCGGTTTTGCGAACGATGTTAATTTATTTCTGAGGCCGATTTATATTGAAAGATAGGCGAAAAAAAAACATCTGGTAATTTTCAACAATAACACAAATTTCAAACAACTTTGAGCATTTACTATTAAAATATGAAGGCCGTGAGATTGAGCGTTTAAATTTAATTTCCGGCGATTGACGAAAACCGTATTGTGTACACGGCGACCCGATTGCACGAGCAAATTGCCGGTACTAAACTGCTACAGGATAAGGTGTGTCTCCCCGGGCGCCGCACGGAGACAGGATAAAAAAGGAAGACGCGCACATCGGTTTCCGATACAAAAACCTCACTTCCTCGCGGCATTACTTCCAAGAACTAATGAAAGGTACGTAAATAGTCGTCCCTTGTCGGACGGAACTGCGCGTCGCCGCCAAAATGCAAGTGATGGCCCAATGATTGATCGGGAGTGACATTGAAACAACAAAACGAAACACTGTATCTTCAATGTAACGTACAGTTTTTTAAATGGATTTCTCTAGAAGCTTTTTGCTTCTTAATAAAAGATTTCAACTCAAAAATGTCAGTTACATTTTTGACTTGAAAATTGGAATGAAATTTTGATTCGCCTATATAATACTTCGTATCGTGTATGATATAATTTCATCTATAATATAATGGACAGATCTATAATATAATAGGATCATGATTGTTTTACCGAAGATGACAAACGAGCTTACAAGTTCAATAATCAACGCTATCGACTAACAAGGCATGTGCGCAGTATTTAGAGAAAGTGAGTATGGAAATGGGGAAGAGTGCGATAGAGCCTCTCTGATCGCTTTTAATCAGACAAAAATATAATCCTTTACTTGTAGTCAAAACTGTATTAAATGCGAGAAAGTTACACGCTACCTGTTATTAGCGATTTATCTGTCTAGACACACAGAAGCCATGAACAAGCTAATGTTACTATAAAAATTGTTGCCACGTTCAAGATCCAATAAAATAAATCAGATAAGATAAACATTAGGAAGTAAAACACTTTTATTACACCTATTGTTCCAATAATAAAAATCTAACAGTCACACTTTATATTTTCAAACGGTAGCTGAATAAAAAGGCCGTAAAAGAGGACCGTAATTCTATTCTTAGCCAATATGTGATATAGTCGTAGTTTAACAAAACAAATGCTCACGGTGGAGCAATGGTTTATTGAAGACGTTACAAATACAACTGTTAAGGAATTCGTTTTACTTTTAAACGACTTCTACGAAGTTTTAATTACGACTCCGTTCGTAGAATTCAAGAATTCAAACTGAAGCGAAAATAAAGAAATTCGATTCAACATAACATACTTTTCTAATCAACGTGATTTTATCGGTGGAGTGCAAAACACGAACAATGTGTCCAGCGCATTGCCACATAACTTAAACAATTTTCTGGACAATTATCACACATAACGAAATGCATGCGACATCTAGTGAGATTTACTTTGTTGGCAGCTAGTGACTAGTTTGTTGAGAATAGTCTAGAATAAACCAATGAAGACGCAATCATCAATCAAAGATCAAATCATGAGCAAAATTTAGTATTTCAAGATCTTCGATAGGACTTCCCGCCACGTGAACTTAATGTTTATCTCGAACATGAACATATTAGTATAACACGTCGCCTTAACTTTGTGGATACTTACAACACTATGATATCAGCGGGGTTATTGTAATCTGCAGCTATAAAATCTATTTTTGGATTATTGTAGGACAAAGACAATTTTAACGCTATGTCCTACGGCTCGTATTACACTCAATTAATAACAACGATGCATTGTGTCAAGAGCGTTGTTAATGCGAGTACGAACGACGCGACTCGTTTATACTCAAACAATAGTACTATTTAGACTACCCGTACAATGACACTACGGCGTCATTGAAAATTATAAAATATGAAAACCTGTACAGCAACCAAACATGTAATACTTGATCTCACTAGCACGGCACAAATACACATGGCAATGAGGAAGTTCGTGAGCTATGTAACCATCAAAATGGCTTAAGCTCATTAAAAATTATGATTGATTAGGATTTAATATTTTTTAAGTTAAAATAATAACAAACATACTTGTAAAGTTATACATAAAAAATAATACAGTAAAAGCACAAGTAACATGGCTGTCGTAAACTTTACTAAAACTGAAAATAGGGTTTCAAAACCGTACTTATTTGAAATACATTTGATATCCATAATTTTTGCAAAAAAATCTACGTGGATTACAAACTTGATCTGTTTTATTTCATGTTTTATTACTACCAACCATAAACATAAAATCAAATGCTTACATAAAAAAAGCACACGCCACATTCCGCTAATACCCGTATAGGAAGCGAAAGTACAGAAAGTTTCAATGGTAAAATGCTTGAATACGGGTTTAACAGCTAATAGACATTTTCAATGTTAACAAAGAAGTTAAAGTGAGAAACTGAAAAAGTTATTTGATCATGTTTTTACAAGAATGTTTATCTACTTAATTTTTAAGCACCATTTTTTACTAAAGTCGTACTTATTAAAGAATTACATTTTTATGATATACTACTATTTAGAAATTAAATCTAGTATTATTTATAGACATAACAAACCGCGCCATCTAGTATCAAATTCAAGGATCGTTCATGTTTCTTGCAGTATAATGTATTATCAAAAATTTCTATTGTTATAATTGGTTCGAAAATCTCAACACTAGAGTTGTGTATTTTACAACAATAACACAACAAATGTGTTCAGAAATATGCAATATAAACTCGACGCAATACGACGGTTAAACTTATTAAGAAATAATTAATTACGAAATTCAAATTCAACCTATTCCACTTTGTACATACACATCATTTATAACGATGTCATTACATCGAATACATAACACTTATGTAACATATGCGTAACATCGGCACATGTAAATTATATATCCACTAATTACTCTATGAATAATATTAGAAATCAGTGACATTTATTATATCGAAGACTAAATTAATGTCTTAAAATTAAAATGTTTTAACTGTTGGAGACTTATTTATAAATTGTTATTGTTATCATATTTCCAAAGCATCAGATCTATTAAGCGAGCGTTCATAAAGACACAAATCAATTTACAACTACTACGTTACGCACAAGCCTAATTGATGCACTTCTACCTCGACGTTTTCAGGTGAATAATGTATTGGATAAGAAGACTGCCTGGCTCGTGTATGTGCAAAAATATCCGTTATCTGCGGATACCTTGCTACGCATAATACCCTCTAATGGGTTTTCGGCACTTGAGAACTATCCAGAAGCGATAAAACGCACATCTGGACGCCGCACGAGTGGAGACCGATTGATATATTGCTGCACTTTAATGCTTTTAGTGCCAAAATGAACTAAACACTTCCGACTACTGGCGCGTACGTTTTTGGTCAGATTATCAACGCGTCTGAAGTGCGTAAACTTTTTATTATGCCTACTTAACCTTTTTAAGTACACTTTATTGCCGCTAATGTGAGCGCCTGGTTAGCGGCTCGATGTGGTTGCGCTTTAATCGTGAATATAGCTTTTTTTAGCCAATGTTAAAGAACAAAGAAAATTACACTATAGTAGTAGTACACTATAGTTCGGAGTACTATTGCATAATTGTGTTCAAAATTTTGTCGAGACATAGTTGAACCGTTTTCAACACCCTTGTTCCAAATTAATCTATAGGATTTAAGCTGGAAACCTTTAGTCCAATAAAGTTGTTCTTCGTTGTTCAGCAGTCATCACACACAATCTCTTTATTAACGAATGCATCATATATAAACATTTTTTTCACAACACGCACTCGTACCGACGTCTGTTGGTTTATCATACCAAAACATAAATTACAACGAAAATAAAAATATTATTTGTTTGTTTGTATCGTCCAATAACGTTCCAACTGCGAGCGTCGATAGTATGTTAAAAAAAGAAAGCGAAACGCATACGAATCACGAGTAATGACAACCCACGTGTTATTGCAAAAGAACAGTGTAGTATAATATAAACTGTCAACAATATCTGTTAACGTACAATATTGAGCTGATTATTTATTCATATAAAAGTGCGGAAAACTATGCATCAAGTTTACGAAACAAATAAAAAAGACCTACCTCTAATATTCCTCCTCCATATTGCGTTCGAGAAAACATTTTATACACCAGTAAAATATGTTTTAACATTTTTGCAGGTAAGCAGATAAGATATAAGTACCGTTACGTAAAAGTGAAAATACTTTTTACAAAAACAGTCAACATAATGCTCTCATTTATTCAACGACAATTTCTAGGAAATAAAGTATACATTAGTAAGATGACAAACTAGAAAACACAGCGCGCTCTGCTGTGTAGGTGTAGAAGACTCGTAATCATGATGTCTTGACAACATTGGGACACAATAAATTTACATTTTCAGTACATATGAGAACGTAATATCGATGTGGTGACCGGATTAAACATTCATCTTGAAATCTGTTGGTCGTGGATAACATCTTAAATCTTAACTCCCAGACAAAATGTGTGTTTTTCTATACACAAAGAACTTTCTACTTTTTTACCTAGTTGTATTTTTAACACGCTTTTATTATCTATGTAGATGCAACGAAATCTTACGATGTACTCGACGGAATCTTATGGAATGAAAAATGGCAGTCATATAAAGTGTCAATACATTTTTTACTTAATCTTTATTAGGATTATTAGGATAAGAATTTATTTTTATTTTTAAGATTGATAATAACGCCACCTAGTAGTAGTAGTAAAAATAAAATGACAATTACCACATTACGGGAACTATGCATTTGTTTTTAAAACGATAACAGTTAAATCGATTAATAATGTCTTATATGTATTATATTCAGAAATAAAAAAGTTACAGTAATAGATAAAACATAAATTTAAAACATAGACATATTTATAAAGAAAAATGCTATAATTGGTAGCAGAGTATCGAAAATGGAATGTGAGACACCGCATCCGTAATGGATTGTAAAGAGCAACAAACTTGCTAATGAGCGGAGTATATTGACTGTTATGTCTTAATTGCTTACCTATTTATTAATTTATTTCTTTAAATTACTTTGATTTATCATAATGCTGATTACATTATAATCACGAAATAAGTATGATTTTAATAAGATACAACAAATAAGAACATAATCTATTTAGAAATTTTGTACCAATTTATTTATTTTCAAATGTACCAATTACATAATAAATAATTATGGGGAGAGAGTTTTGATGACATAATAATTTTAATATTTATCATTTAGAAATTCTCATCGGTACGTCGCCTAGTTCCGCCTAAATTTCCATGCTTTGTTAGATCGTTGCAAAAAATAATTAATATCTAAAAAAAGCTAATTTAAAATTACTAACGTAGCATTGGTCGAATCAATTTAACGCTTTCCACGGAATTCCTAGAACAATTAGAGAAGGTGAGCGCGAGGAAGTAATAAATAAAACGTGGGAGTGCCTTGTGATGGAATTCCCGGAGATGTGCTTTGAAACGGTCGTTAATATGAGGAAGAGATCTGACAACCCGATGACAACGAAAGTGAGGCCAGACAATCGCTAGTTATAATAGATTTCGGTTTCCGATAAACATGAGTATTTTTCTCAGCGCAGAAGTAGCCGTATTGATAATAATTAAAAGCAATTTATCAATAAAATAAACTATCATTTCCTACTATCAAAAATAAAACGAGCAATATCCAAAATTAAGTGAATGTGTTGCCACATTTAAAGGTGAAAACATAATATTTAGCATTTGTATATAAATCAGACAGCTAAGCTAGGTGTCAGAAACAAAAAAATAAATCGTAGCTTGTATGAAATCTTATTAGGGCTACGAGCATCGGACTCTTCAAACCTCTTTATACAGTCTGAGCTTCTGTCGCTATCACCGAGCCACTACCACTGCGGAGCGGACGGTACAGTAGGACATACGGGTGTCGGCATAACACACTTTCTTCTATTGAAAGGAATATCCACCCACCCACGCGTGTATTGACACGAATCATACCGGTTTCAAAATGCAAAGCGACCGGCGATTTCCGACTTTTGTGTGGGTTACGTAACAGTTACAAAAAGATTAGCGGCAGACAATTTTTATTGCTCCTCGCCCGAATTTTGGCGAGCATTCGTGCGTATGCAAATTGCGATGTATAGCAACACGTTAGAAGGAGCTGGCAACTTAATTTATGCCATCAAAACGTTTTATGAACGATTAATTTCTTTTAAATCTGGGTTTTTAGTAAACAAAATCTAAATCGCTGACTAATTTGATAAATTATACACATATTTATGAAATATTTTATTTCTTTATATTTACAGATCGGTCACTTGGGAGCCCTGCCGCCCTGAGAGTCCACTGAATGAAATGGGCGGTAGAGTACCTAATCTTTTTGGCGATCAATGGGGGCCACGACGACTATAGATATTTATAGACTTACAATAAAACTTTTATGTTCGATTTATATCGGTACATTACTAACAATACTGTAGTCAAGAACAGTAATTAAAAATAATAATAATAGGTGTTTAGAAACCGTGGTTAATGACATTCTATCTGGGATGATTATATTTAGCACTATCTTTTTTTAATAAAAACAAATATGATGGTGATTAGTCTAAAGTTATGGGATAGAGATAAAAGTTATCTAAACCTACTTGTCACCGGAGTTGATTTGGGCCGAAACAATGGTACTCAGCAATTATACATGTACATTATTTAACAATGTATGCTTCGGTGGTTCAGGCATGTTGAAAGGTTGAATGAAGGCAGAATAACGAAACAAATTTATGTTGGAAAAGAGAATAGCAGCAACCAAGGAGAACTTATATCGATCAGATTAGTAACATATTAGAGAAGGAACGATATTAATAATGTAACACGCACAGGATTAATGGATAAATTGAAAAAGGAAAGGTTTAAAAAACAATTCTATAATATACCTCTAACGAAAAGACATATATTTCAAACAACTTAAATTGTTTTAGTTCTGCCTACCTCACATCTAGTTATCTGTGAAACATTAGCACTGAATCGTAGCAGCTATAGTTAGAAAGTTTCAATAAAATACCTACCGCTCGCGCTTTCTCAGTTCTGCGTGAAACGCGGCCGCTGCAAAAAATACGAGTGCAAAAACGTTTCACATGAGGTGAACAATAGGCCAATAACATTATAAAATTGTAACAGAGAATAACATTTAGTACATTGAAGTAATTTTTGTGCAATACTTTTAATTTAACAGTGCAACGGCGACGATAATTAAGTGTTTACGCACTGGACTTGCAGGCTGAATATCATAACACGATTTATAACTATGCAATGCCTTCTTTTGTTATTGTTTGGGAGGAGTAAGGGGGTCTTAAAAATGACCTTGTGCTTCTGGAGGAAAGAGAGAGTATGTGAGATTCCACTCACTTACACCCCCCGGTGGCCATAACCTAAGCTTGCGCCCGACTGAGATCTCTTTTTCCTTTTTTTTTTTGAGTGTTTGCACTGAAATGGAAAAGGTATAATCTTTTTTTTCATAAAGGTAATGACTAACAATCATACTCCTGACACAAATTACTTAGTACACTTATCCTCCAGCGGTAAGAGGATAAGTGTCATTCATTGAGAAACTGCCGGTTAGACCGACTAGGTGCGTGCTTTATTAAATTAAATAGTCTAATTGTTCGTCGAGACATTGTTTGCAAATAAATTTAAATTTGTAAATATCCGTATAGGTTTAAAATGACTCAACTACAGTGTGACCACAGTGTAGCCTAACATCATTAGGGAAAAAATTAAATTCAGTATCCGCATTAACTACATTAAGCTTGTACTGTTGTACTGTTATAGAGCACATTGGTGTAACTAACCATACATTATAGTATTTAAAGACTTGGAGAAATGTCTTCTCTACTACGATGTCTAACAGTAGCACACTCACAACTAAAAAGACTGTACCTCTTACATACATCTACGAGAGATGTCAAAATAAAAATGCCACCCACGTCTATGATGGATTGCCTCTTTGCTAGTAAATGGATGTATCCGGTTTTGTTCCTTACGATGCGAATCGCAGCGTGTTACGAAGTCGATATTTTTACTGGTCTTGCGCAGGTTAAGTCAATCAGTAATTACCTTCATGTTTTAAACTTAAAATTTCTATTTTTATGACCAAAAACTAACTTAGTATCTTATGTTTACGAATGTTATTATAGGTTTTATAGGCTTAGTATGTATGTTTGTTTGTATGTACCGTAATATTCGAACGTTTTTTTTAACCCTTCAAAACGTCGGATTGAGTTCAAACGTGCACACTTATTAAGGACCGCCGACAATTAATAATTAAAATAGTTGGTCCCATCGTCTTAACCTTTATCTTTAGGATTTGCGATTTTAAGATTCGTAATAACGCCATCTAGGTGTTAAAATTTAAATAACAATGGATAATATGTATATGTAATGGCACTTATCGCGTTTTTTAGTTTTTAAAACTATTAATGGTTTGTTTTGCTGCTGCAATCATGTTGCTGGAACAATCTTAATCTTTGTTAAACAAATGACCTAAATTAAAAAAAGGAGAACATCATCACATAAGCAAAACACTAGTATAGCAAGCAATCAACTCGCATTATCGACATTTATCGATTTCAGACGTTAATGTTTGGAGGAAGTGCCGGCAAATTTTTGTCTAAACATTCGATGAAAGCGAGAGTTAAACAAAAATCGAATAATCGGAGCATCGAGTTAATGAGCCGAATACCACCCATAGTGGTCAAGCATTACGAATCTCGCGGCCGTTTCCGCTCGAGCCAACAGTGACGGACACTGATGGGCTTTGCTTTTAAGACGGCTGCACTCAGACAATTGTTTGCTATTCGAGTCTTCGCGCTGAGACTGTGATTTGATTTTTTTAGGACATTAACGTAATGAGAGACTGTTTTAACGTCAGCAAATTTACAGCGCACGCGCTTTATTTAATTAATTAAGTAAAATTCTTTGTGATGTTATAGTTATTTATACGCATGCATTTCATGTTACATGAAGAGAATGTTTAGCGTAAGTAGGTGCACATTTATGGTGATTACAACACAGTATACACGTAAGGAATCGTGGTAAATGTCTTTAATACATATGTAGTCGATTTGTGAAGAGATTACATTATCCATACTATGATACCCTAAACAATGATATGCAAAATACTGCCAAATTCCTTCGGTAATTTCGCTTTCCTACAGCGTTCTCAACTGTATTCGTATTATAAATATTCGCACACTACTCCAGGATACAGAAATAGATATCATAGAGTGCACTGTTAACTCCATAGCGCGAACCCCACCGCCAACACCAATGTAACTGTTTATTCCAATTTTAATTGCTAGCTTAAATCCGGCTCGACGGCAAAGTTAAAACTACGCGAAATAACTTGTCGGTAATACGACTACCATATACTTTTAATACATGTAAATTCCGACATTCAGCACTGGGACCACGTGGACTTTGTGGATCCCGTAATATTATCAAAGTGACAGAGAGACATAGTGGTCGGAAATATATGAACCAACTTTATATATGTAATGACTTTTCTCAAGAGTAACTACATAACTTAACTAAATATTAATGAATGAATAAATAAATATGTTCACGCCCGTAACCCAGAGGAGTAGGCAGAGATCATTATATACATTCACACATCTTATTTTGCACTTTTTAGTAGGCTACTTATCGGATCGATATAAGTTCTCCTAGGGCATCGTCTCCCAACATTTCCACTCACCTTTGCTAACTAACCCAACCGAAAAGGATAAGGATTTATACAAAGTTTTAATATAAAAATAAATACAAAAAAATCGTTTAGTTTATACATGTAATAAATATAATATGTATAAAGTAGTCAATTAATATTCTCCTGACAGAAAGGTCGTCATTCGAACGTGCATATTCTAGAATACGTGCACTTTGCATCATCAATGTCATAATAACTAGGTATATTCTCGGAAAACTCGTTAGTTAACGTATTGTTGATAAATTTGCTGTGATAAATTGTAACGCAGGTGTACGCAACCAATGTTTACATGTAAAACATGTATTACATACCTATAGAAAAATAAGTAATTATTCGGCAATTCGTCAACAACTTACCTAGTGACTCAGCAAGAATTGCATGTTAGCGTGTGTGTCCTACATCATATTAGATGCAAATAATTGAGTGTGCGATAAAATATTTGGACTCATTTATGTCATAAATATACATAACTAATAAAAAAGTTAAAAAAACTGGCAGTCTTTTAGTAACAATACTACAATTAAATATTAAAATTTTATATTTATTTATATATATCGAAGATTTATAACATGACATTACTTTTTATTTAGCACTAACCTTATTTATAATTTAAAAAAAAATGATTTAATTACATCAGAAAAACAAAACACGCCATAGGCGCGTTAAAGACAGAAATGACTAAAAAACTCTATAAACTCACCTTTAACGCCACAATATCCATTCAAAGTACCCCACTTGTGTTTAAGGTCCTGAACATCACTACGAATATTTAATTCGCTCGAAAATATCTTTTGATGTAACAACGAATTTTTGCGATTGCTTTTCGAGTTCGGTTGGAACAGTGCCACGATTTTATTTAACGGACTCATGTTTCGGGCAACAGAGAATTAACTAAAAGTAACACAATCGATTCACAAACACACGAAAACTAACCAGAATCACATCGATTGTCTATGGTCGAATTAAACGATAAACTAACGATTTTGTAAATTAACGAACGAAACGCTTAAAGATATACGAATAAAAAATAAAGCGCGCCAAATGCACTAACAACAATTTATTTTTTATTGAAAATTACAAACCAGGAACACGTCAATTGTCTATGATGTAAATAAACAACACATAAAAACTTTTTGGTAAATATTAATTTTTTTTTTCTAACGAAAATTGGAGCGCTCCAAATGCACTAGCAGTTTTTTGTCGTGACCGTTCGGATGCGCGAGCAACAGTGTCCGTCGTGCCTTCGTCTATACCTGGCGTACACTTTCTTCAGACACGAACTTTCATTGGACAACGTTGAATCTGTGCATGTTTTACATAAAGCTTCAATTTCAAGCGTTACAATGTATCGCACGGTACTTTAACATGTTTCGAATTACACTTAATCTACGTTGTACAGGATAACTGTTCATGTGTGGTTTTAATGTATTGCTTTGTTTTCTTCTTTTTTCCAATGCGATTCTTTAACAATTCTCAAGGTACGTTGGACTTTTAAGTACACAAAGATTTCGCACGATGTTTTTAATTATCAAGTTGCGTATACCACAATAATGCAATTACGTAAACCGTGCGAGAACACGTAACTGAGAAAATTAAAATTCATTTGTATTATCTTCTTAATCGCCGACAATAAATGTATAACCATACATAAGAAACGTAACCAAAATTTATATGAATACGTCACGGTTGTGCTTTCTGATTCCCCGCCAAATCATTTTGAATAAATGACCTTATTCTACGATAAGCAACAATACTTATGTAGTTTATAAAAATAGTCTTAAAAAATATATCTTGTTAACAATATAGGTTAAAAAAGTGATTTTTGACCACTGTTCTGAGAATCATAATTGTTTATTTTGGGTATGTCTTTAAACAAACTAATTTTATTAACTTGAAAAATTTTGTTTAAATATATATTATTGTCATTTATATTATTAAACGTACACAGTATAGAAGATAAATTTTAAAATCCCTTAAAATTATTTATTTTATTTTGGGGATTGATGTGATAAACCTTTGTTGTGCATAGGTGCTTAATGTGTACCTTAAAGATTCGTATTATATAATTTTTGTAATAAACATTAACAACGATTATAAAATAAATCACCATTGTAATGTAGCATCACCAAGACCAAGATTATTGCGATTTACATCTGCATAATATGTACGTAATCACAGGATTTATAGGTTTTGGTGCGAAATAAAAAAATAAAGTATAAATCTATGTATATATATATATAAAAATCAATTGCTGTTCGTTACTCATGCTTATTCTTAAAAACGGCTGCACAGATTTGGATAATTCTGTTTTTATATTAACGCTCCCAAACCAGAAAAGTAAGGAAAATAGAAAATGCCAAAAGAAAAAAGACCAAAATCGGTAATTTTATTTAAAAATTTAGGATAATGAAACTTTTAAACATTCACGTTAGGTGACGTTCGTGTCGGACCTATCGTTTGACGGCTGCACGCGCATATGCACATCACATGCTGTTCTGTACAGTCTTTTGACATTGAAATTATTAATTTCATATTTGAAATTGTTTTTTTGCAAAAAAAAGATAGCTATTAATATTTTATAGATTGCAAAAGAAGTTCGACACATTTGAGTGACCGTGAAAATAGTTCCTTATAATTTTACATTGTGAACGTGTTGCATTAATTTTAAAGTTATCATACTAAGGAGGGGTTGAACTGACATAGGTTGTCGAAACAAGGCAATTGCTCGATGAGCTTCAATACCGCACCGATGACCGATGAGCAACGGATAATGAAAATACTCGGATTAGCATATACGAATACCGTTCAAGAGCGACTGAAAACGGAATATAAGCGAATAAGTGCAGAGTACAAAAGTGCATGTATAATAAACAAAAAGCTAACGAGCACAGGATAAACATTGCCGGTTGCATATACGTGTACCTCCTGTAAACTCGAACAAGCGGCATTCCCTTACGTTCGATTATAATGCCGACAAAACAATAATTTACATTCATCTGTAACACTCAGTGGCTCGAAATTAATTCCAATTGACAAATATGACTTCACTAACACAGTTGTTAAATAACTTCTTTACAAAGCACCATGTTAGTTGGCAAGTGCGTTGAATGATGTATTTTGTTAAATAGCAGAAGCAGGATCCGCCTTACGCACGTACTTTGATTTAGTTTGTTGTAACATCAATCAACCTCGACTATGCAGAGGAAAGAGATTAAGGCTTATGAACCATGTCAAAGAAACGATTATTGAGAGAGAAAAAAGTCTGAGTCGCATGTTCCCGTCTCTGATCTTTGTTTATTTACCCACCGAAAAGAAATATAAAACTGAGTTTGAAAGCTTTGCATTTAATGTTAACTACGTTTATTTTTCAAGTACGAAATTATTACATTAAAATCATTTGGTCACAAACAAAACTTAAGCCCAACACGATGCAATCAATATAATCTATCAATGAATAATAGTTGAAAGAAATTATAGGATTAATCAAATCAATTTATAACGGTGGTACGAAGATCGCCGGGTCATCAACCACTGCAAATAACACATACTATTTTTATCCTAATCCTAAGGTTCAACTATTTATGTCCATTGTAACAAGTCTATTAAAAATGGTACTGCTGTATGTGACAACTATCTATAGTTTTAATTTATAAGTTTTCTACAAACGTAAAGAAATTTCTACAAGTCCAATGAAGAAGGTTTGGCAGTTATCTCCACATTGTTTTTCTACTCTTACGATATTCCGAAGTTTAAAGGCCGATCAATATTATTCATTTTAACTCGTTGTTGATACGTTTTATTTATTTTTAACTTTTAATAAAACAACGTGTACGCGTTAACTTATTATTGAACCCTTATGCATTGAATTTATTATATAACGTAAAGTAAAAAAATATCGAATTATTGCAATAAGATTTATAAAAGATTTTATAAAGAGAATTATAGAGAATTAAATTAAATATTGTAAGTCTAGTGAGTATCGAACCTGCTACACAGTATAAGGACTGTGACGTGACAGCTTTGAAGAATTATAATCTATATTTAATCTATTCGTTAGTACTTTTACTAACTGATAGTACTGTACAATGGCTTACTTTGATTTTACAATAGATGGCGGTTTTCATAATTATTATTTTTTTAATTCATAATTGCATATCTTTACATAGTACAAATCAAAGTAGCTTCCGCTGTCTGATCCATGCGCAAAACCACCCTTGTGGGCACTATGGGCATACCCACAACCTTAAATAGACTAGTATTAACTTCACATTTTCACGGTCTATTTAGATCGATGGCTATGGATATTGTATCCCACGCTTTTATTAAATCAAATAAAAACAATAAACCGTGCATAATTCGAAACGCAGCGAAATAATTAGTCGTCACGTATCTTCTATCTAATGTTTAATCTGATTTGATATCCTTTGAAGTTATAAAAATATCTTCGAAATTGGTTCAGTAGCTTAGAATCTAACGCTCGGTTTCTGGAAGGCTGATAAAAAAATTACCTACCTAGCTGTCAAAAGTCCGATCAAATGACATTTAGTTTCATGCATGATCAATTTTTTTTCTTTTCGTCTTCTTCATGTGCTTCTTTTATATTATATTGCAGGTCGTGCATATCCCGAAGTGCTTTCACTGACGTGTGGACTAGTTCCTTTCTCACGGCTCTGTCTTCGGCTCGTGTCAAGGCAGTCCTAATGTTGAATCCCAGTATGGGCTGTACCTGGTCAGACCAGCAGGTAAGTCATCTATCCCGTGATCTTTTGCCTTCTTTCCTACGAAAACCAGTTCATCCAGATTGTCTGGTCGACTCTGAGCAATATGACGAAAATAGCCGAGAACTCGTCGGTAACAGGTAGTGGATAATCCGGTAATGATTCAGGTGAGGTAAGGTCTTATTGGTTCTTTTTGATATCCATGATATGCGCAACTTTCTCCTCCAGCACCACATTTCAAGAACCTCGATGTTGTTTTGGTCGGCTGCTTGACCATGATTCTGAATCTAAGTGGTGTTCGACACGGCTTAATTTTATTTTCGCGCATTAGTTTTTATTTTGCTATAACTACTAAGATAATCATTTAAATTATATGGTGTAAAAGATTATCATAATATGCATGAAATGCTTAAGGTAAATAACGTATTTACGTTGATAAGGATGAATACAATATCCGTTTAATATATAAAGCCGTGCCCCTTGCTGTCGCCCACTGTGCTCAATGTGCTTTCAATAATGGGATCGACCCGGGCATAACCAATGCATCAACCAATAAGGTAACACAGCATAAATTAATTCTAAGTCGGGTAAGCTAGTTATATATCATTCAAAATATTGTAAGAAGATATTACACTGTACTGCATTTATGTAACCTTAAGCTATGAAGAACCAGGTACAATTATTTTGCCAAGCTGCGCCAAGTTTTAATATTGTAACATAAAAGCGATAACTATTTACCGAAAGTTTTCACCTTGTAAAATTTATGTTTCTAAATCTTTACTTGTGTATTATGACATAAAATAATCCGTAGTATCCAGAGTAATAGTAAAAGTTTAAGTATAATGCATTAGGTAAAATTCTTTAAATAATTTCTTAAACAAGAACACTGCCATCTACTGACGATAGTTGACACTAAGTCGAAAGTAAGTGTTAAAAGTAATATCATAGATGGCAGCACTCGTTCCTGTGTAGTGTCAGTCTACACTACACAGGTATATGAAGTTATATAGGAACAACAGTAAAGAATTGAGGAAAATTGTCAGGAATCAACAGGCTTAAAGGTGATTTAAATTGATTGTAACTTGTAACAATACTCTAAATTGCTTTTCGAAAACTTCAAAAACTTCCTAGAATTTATTTAATGACTTACCTTTATTAGTAGTCAATGTATTTGGTCTCTGTGCTGGAACGCGATGTGGAGGGGGCTTCCTCGGTGACGGTGGCGGCGCGAGAGAGGTACGCGCCCGCACGGCCACCGGGGATGACGATAGCTTCTGTACCACGCCATTTTTCTTGGCTGAAATGTAATATTGTTTGTTAATAACAAATATTCAATAATCAGGAAGCCCTCTGACTGACAGTATGTCTGTTAGTCTTTTAACGGCAGAAGTTAATCTAATAGTGTCTGTGTTCCAATGGTGGATCCAGGATTGTGATCTAGACGGGGCTAGATCTCATCACCCCGTTCAGCGTAGATTTTAATAAGGTAAAAAGTAAAAATTCTGCGAATTCTCATTATTTTGAGATTGAAACCCTTAGCCCAGTGATTCCCAAAGTGGTCTATATCGACCCCTAGGGGTCTATGACAACCTGCAAGGGGTCTACGTTAGCGAAAAAAAATTTGGGGGTCCATGAAATGAAAATGGGGGTCCACGATAGTGGATCTCAACAAATACACTGATAGTACCTATTTACTTACATCATACTATCTTATAATATCAAAACATATACATTATTTATAAAAGTACCTATGAAGTAAAAAAAATATTATATATATTTATAAAATTTATTACTAAAGCATCAGGTTTTTACTTCTCACTAAAAATATTGACTTATTGCTTATGTTATTTTATTTTATGTTTATTTAATGTTACGTGTATTTTACATAACAGATACAAAATTTTATTTTGAGTAGTTTTAATTTAAATTCAATTAATAAATGTATAAATTGTAAAAACATGTGTTTTTACTTTAAGTTTTTA
>JWHW01030920.1:327684-359888 GCA_000931545.1 Papilio glaucus | reverse complement strand
TGGCCATGCAGTCTAATAACCGCAAATTAGATAAGCCAAGCTACCAATATACACCTCACTAACATATCACCTACTGTAATCAAACGATCCCACAAAAATTCATATAGGTCGTTGATTCCAACACCGTCGCCATAAATATTTAAGAACGAGTGTGACGAATGACTCGTCTAGGTTATGCACTTATTCTGCAGTTATATTCGCATAAAGCGCTGCCGTGGGAAGACTCCGCCGCATAGTCTCACTCACAAGCAAAAAGTCTGTGAAAATGAGACTTTTTAGTTAGCAACACAACGCAATAACTGGCGGCGTGAACGAAATTAAGTCATTTCATAATTAACGTAATCAACTTCGTGATTGGGTATGTAAGAATTAACATGCCATAAAAGAGCAAGTTCTCATAGGTAGACATGTGTATGTAGTATAAATTAATAAAAAAAATTTTTTTACCCAAACTTAATGGTACTGACTAACTAAGATGGACAGAAGTGAACTCACTGCAATGTTAGTGGTCAAATTAATGACATTAAATAATGCTAAGTTTCCAGAAACATCTTCATATCACACAGTCCCAAGTCGTAATGAGGCTCAACTTATTAGTCGTTAGTTAGAAAACATTTTATCACCACTATAAACATTCTCAACTGTCTTATGGATGAGTTCTCAAGCTTTTCGTAGGAATGAGGGGGGAAAGGAGGAATGGAATAGGCTAACGGGACGTAACTCTACTAAACTCTACTACTGACTAAAGGCAGCATAAATGCCGAACTGTAATTATAATAAAATAATCCATTTAATTAAATACCCCTCTGGGTTACGGGCGTGAGCTCTTATTATTATTTGTCCCTTTAATGAAATTCTTTCTCTAAACATAGTTTCTTACTCTATAAGGCTTCCACTTGCGAGTGGCGGCAGCGCACGTGCGCGTTGTCGTCGATACGAGACGAGTAGTTTGAATTCCTTCTTTATATGTCGCGGGCTAAGAATACATTAGCGGCGTAAACAGAAAAAGAATAAAACTCTAATGCGTACGATTGTTATTCCATTAGTGTGCACTTCGTACAAATTGTATTTATTACACACATTAACGCACACAAAAATGTGATTTTAAGATATTAGTTATTATTTATCGGTGCTTTTATATCGTTTAATTAAAAAAAAAACAACATACGCGACTAAACGAACAAACTAGGAACACAAATTGTGACTCGGAGCTACGAGAGTACATACGTTGAATACTTTGTGAAACAAGATGATAAAAAATCTAGTTAATTAATTTCTGTTACGATTTTAACGCGTTCAAAAATGATCCCATTGCCGTATGGCTAATTAACATTAATATTCATATTGTCACCCATAACTTTCGCAATATTAGTTGACATATATAGATAGCTAGCTAGGATAGCTTGTGCAAATAGCGTCGTCTATAAGGATATTTCCTATGCCAAAAATTTATAAAGTTGTAGTACAAGTACAAACATTAAGGGCTAAGAATATCCCACTACGTTCATTGCTTGGACGCAAACAAAGTATGAGCAAAGAGCGCACAGGTGCGGCTGACGTCTCAAACCGCAAGCACCTCACTCGCACCGCCACGCCACACTTGTACTGCGGTAAATGTAACCTATTCCATTTTAATAATAATAGTTTCCCAGATATATCAGTAGGATGTCATTCAATAAAAAGGGTTCAGGGTGTATTGTAATGGCGAAGCGTTGAGCTTGTTCCTAGACGAGATCGCTATTTTACATGAACGATAAGCTAATGAGTTACCTAACGTTAATAGACAGAGGAGTGGATAAACAGAATAATTCTTATCCGTTCCCTCTTCCTTTAAAGCCTTTTCCCCTTCCCATATTGTCCTTGTTACAAAAGAAAGGAACGATAGGGAGGGGAAAAGATCTAGGATAAGGTAAATACTTCTACTTCACGCCTGTTTTCTGTGTGGTTGTGGTATTTCACACGTCAAGCCGGCCCATTTTTGCAAGAGATGTTGTTCTTGCGAGCTCTACCATTGCCAAGTGCTTCTTTCTGGAATATCGTAAAATGCGGTTGCCGGGAGACTTCGAGATGCGGGCATTATTAAATTCCAATTATATGGTCTACGTTAGTGCATAGAGGCCGGTCGTGGAGAACTTCATAGCTGATTACACTCGACCTTAACTTGTCTAATCTCATGTAATATCTGCTTATAACAAGATCAGAGAAAGGTCAGGGCACAGTGTTATTGAATCGGTGCATACACATTTTATTTTGTTAGAAGGACAAACGAGCAAGCGGTCGTCACCTCACAACCGCCAGCTATCTGCCATTCATGACATTGCTGGTGCTACAACCGCTACAACCGCAACCATTGTAGTAACGCATAATTGGACAATAAGACTAAGAAAGATTTACCACGTGCCTACAACGGTATAGATCTGCCTAAGTAAAAACCTGATTCACCAGGCATGCATTTTAAATTATTATAATTATTGTATTTTAGGTATGTGACAGGGGCAGGTCTAATAAAATATGGATTGATGGCGTGAAAGGTGACATGATTAAGAAGGGAGTAAACACTGAAGTGACGGAAGATAGTTCGATTTGGACAACGAAAACCTGTTGTGCCGGTCCCAATAAAGTATGAACAGAGCAGGGACATGTAGAATGGGATGTGTAGAATAAGTTAGATTAGATATGGAAATTTATAATACAGTTCTTAAACTTGTAGAGAACAACGTATAACAACTGTTTTTTCACCAGTTCTACAGTTATCTCCATAGTTTACTCGAAAAGATCACTTAAAATGCGTAGCATATGACAAATATATGTTTTTATTTGTATCCCGCAGTTAATTAATTAAACACGAGTTACTATATTAATGGATTTTAGTGCTTCCCGAAATAAATGAGGAACATAATGTTAATTTTAACCCAAAGTGACGACGGCCCAGGAAATATATTTTTATCCCAAAGTAAAAAAAGGCCGTGCAACTTTTGCTTGTCTTCCTGAAAATTCTATTTTAGTCAGTTTGTTCTCGGCGTTTTAATTATAAACATATTTTACATAATACGACACGTAAGAACGAAGTTTGAAAAAATGTAAATACTATAACATTCAACAACTTTCAATCCATCTGGGGTAGACAGACAGGTCGCTCCACGTTTTTAAAAAATATTATTTCATTTTAAAAGTTTTGGGGGAGTGGATTTTATGTACGACACTTACTAAAGTCAGTTTAGTAAAAATTTAAAAAATAAAAGAATTTTACTGCTTTAAGTTTAACTTGATAGCAATGAAATATGGATGTGTTAATTTGAAATAAAATTTATTACTACAATTTATATTATATTTTTGTTTCTTATTTATTATTGTATATATTTTACTATTCATATTATTTTTATTAAGGGTATATTTGACATATCTATCGTGTTTATGGTGTAAACAAGAAAATAGTCGAGTCGAACGAAGCTGTTTTCAATTTTGGTCCTATGTTTTTTTTTCAATAAAATTACACGTAAAAATTTTTCATAACGTCTTCATTCTAGATAAGGGGCCTTTGTACACGTCGTTTTTAGTGCGTGCGGATGACGCGCGTTGAACGCGCTTGGGACGCCTAGCTAACGCAAGACCGACGATGCGACACTTTGTGTCGCCACAAACGCGCGTCGTCTGCGCGCACAAAATGTCGTGTGCAAAGGCCCCAAGGCGATAAATGAGCGACGGGCCGCCTAATTTACATACAGTGCACGCGGACGCCCGTGAAAACCCCAGAGAATCGTTCTGTTTCGCTGACCCTTATACAAGACTATAGGCGCTTAATGCTCTGAGATATAATCTGACTATAGTTATTTCAATGATATCATATTGCTGTAATAATATCGTCATAATGACGCACAACTGAATCTATATGATATAATTGCTTAGTCAAATACTAAGTCAACAATCGTGAATCGCGAAAGAAAGAGCGAGAACATTACTAGCAAAATTCTTAGCATTTGTTGTTGACATTGTTGCATTAAACGATTTTAACTTCGTGATTATAGTTCTCTTGTTACATTTAGGATATTATTAGTTAATCCTATGAAGAATCAGATAGTAGGTGAGCCCGCAATTAATAGCAAACTCTTACTAAGTGCACTTTAAAAGCCGCTCCTACTCGTTCTATTTTCAGTCCGCCATATTCGACGATTGTTCCGTCATTTGTCGGAACTTGCACATTATTTACAAGACATATTTTAGTAGTCACTATGATTGGCTATGCTTGAAACTGGGTTATTTGTTGTTATTTGATAGAAAGTTGAGGGATAACAGAGGTTGTTACGAAGCAAATCAAGGAAAATATGTTTCAGTGTTTTGTGAAACATGATAAGAATGAGGATAAAAGGGTAGTTAAGTTAATGAGATAATCGATCTCACTGAAGCGAGTTTTTTTGTTTCACAGATTTTATATATAAATGTTATAAAAACAATTTCTTAGCTGACCGTTTCTTTTTTATAGAGTTCGCGTCTTGCATTGATTACGCCGACTATACCTACGTGTTTCATGGAACAATGGAAGGTCGCGAGGTAAAGCTAAGGACAAGTGGGCGTAAGTGAGAGTGAGCGAGATAACTTTATAATATAAAACGCTATGTACAGTCGCGTACAGCACACTTTGCAATTTAAAAAAGATCAAAGAATTATCATTAACAGTATACAATCGTAAGTTGTAATGATTTAACTCGAGAGGATTGGAACTTACTGATGCAAAACATCGTCTATACTAATTTTCGGAGATGTCGTTGCTGGTAACTTTATTGACGGTTCTTACAGCTTCGATTAAAAGTAACATCTTTCATAAAATGAATACTCTAAAATGATGATTAGAACAATTTTAAAGCAAAGCAGTACTCGACAAGGAAAGAACCAAAGAATAGAAAAATGATTACTACTGTATTTCACTTGTAAAATGAGAAAACCCAATCTCCTATTCCATCCCCTCCTATTTTTAATTTCTGTATCTAACTCTTAGACAAAATAATGGCAATTTATCTGCAATTACTCTGGCTTTTGCGGATGATAATGAGTAGCGAGTGTCTAAACGTCTGGCTAATCGCTGACTCGTTTGCTATCCTCTGCTATAAAGTAAAAGAACTAGGTTTACATTTACATTTATTGTTTAATAAGTTATACTCACCTCTGCTCCCAAATGAGCCGAATCTCTCTCGATTAACAGCTATTTTATACTTCTTATCGTTGGGCACCGGCAGCTTTGACGGATACTTCTCGGAGTTCGCTCTGTAGAGCTTCTCTTTAGACCCGTGCGCTCCCATCTTCAACTTTTTCGTAAACTTTCAGGGCATTTTATTATCATATCTTTCACCGATGTTCAACGCACGTATTTAAACGGAGCTATCTATTCTTAACACTTTACACTACACACTGTAGAAGCCATCCGTCAGGAACTGTTATTGTTCTTCTTGTATCAACATGTAACATATTGATCGCTAATTCAAGACAATACCTATTATTTAGATCACAAATACGCTTTCGTTTGCCATTTTGTAAGGTGTCATAATTTGAAAAATGTATTCATACAACTAATACGAATTTTAAGTCTTGTGGTCATATCCAAAACTATGTAGAGGACATACCTAATCTTCGAATTCTCAATGATTTGATTTTTATTTTATTTTAATCAATTTAAAGATAAGGGTATAGTGTAGAACTGACGACCCGAGGGTCGTTACGTCAAATTCCAACGACCATAATTTATAGGAAGTAAAAACAATATTAAAAAGCAACCAAATAAGGTTGCGAGTTAAAGCTAGTACTTTGACCAAGCCGTCGGATATAAAGCTAGCTAATATAATGAATGATAAAAGTCATTAAGTCAGTCAATTTTTTTGGTTTTTTAAATAAACTATTATACTCGTTAAACTGAAGTTGCAATATGTTCTATTATATTCGTGATAATATTCCTATTTGTCATATTTGTATACGTATCAATATTTCATCGCTAGCAGAGTAAAAAGGTCGGTAAACATAATCGGCTAAATACCGAATAAGTATTAACTTCACCGCAACAAAGCATCACAAGCTGATATAATTATTGCAACGTTGTAATCTATTTCTGTAGTCGACTCATGCAGCACCGGCATTAAATGAACCCTGCTCGAGACATTTTGTTCCACTCCTAAACAAGAAAACTCCTTATACTAATTGTATAATCCCTGAGGTCTAGTTAAATTGGATTGCTTACTTTTGAACGTTTTGTTCAAATGGTATTAGTTTCTGGGAACTGAGAGTAATATTAAGATCCTTTGTTGCTAAAAAAGGAAATTAAAAATGAACAAATTAATACTAGCTGTTCACAGTTGAGTTCCATCGGTAATTGAAAATGTCTGTCACTCTGTCGTAACATTTTTTTATATCCCTTAGCGTAACGACGAATAGAATGTATAACGACTAATGATTCGTTTATAATAAATAGGTTGAAGTAAATATTTACATTGACATATAAATATTTTTGCCGGATTTTTTACTTTTTTATTATTTTAATTGTGTTTATGAGTAGAACATTTTCATCAAATTTTATAGATATATGTAAAAGTTTGTATAATGTAAATTACGATGGCAAGGACACACATCCACATTATATTTCGCTCATTGGTCGCTTACTGAAGCTGTTTCCAAGTTTAGTTTTTGGTTCATTAAATCATGCTTTCACTTGGTTAGATTTTAGCTAAAGATATTGTTTTTTTTTTTACATTCAAAGCTCCCCTTTATTCTTTTAATGTACAATCACGTAGAGTTCTAAAGTTGCGCTCTAAACCTTGTTAGATAACATCTCGTTAAGTCAATAATTTAACTAGGCTCCGTCACTTTTTATGCGGTTACATTTAAGTATTACAAATAAGAGATATGGAGCTTGATTGGCTCCACCAATGATTTATCGTATCAAAGTACTAGTCAAAATCATATGTCTTTACGGTATTGGTCCTTGAAAGGGCGACCATTTTACCGCCCGGATTACCGTCATCTCCATCTCCATTCTACCATCGGACGTTTAGACATACGGCAGGTCTTCATCCTTTCATAGTAGAGATACCGCGCGTTGGAACAAAGCGATTCGAATCTTCGTTCATCTTGCGAACGCAAAAGATTGGAATAAGTTGCCAGCGTCAGTATTTCCGTCCGATTATGACGTGGGTACCTGCAAGAGAACAGTAAATAGGCTGTTCCTAAACTAGTGCGTACTATCTTTCGACCACATCGCCACTTAATATCAGGTGGGATTGTGGTCAAGCGCTAGTTAATTCATTACATAAAAAAATCAGGAAATCACACTTGTTATTTTAAAACTTGAAATTGATAATTAAATATATTAAGCCACCACAATTTTCTTTTAACCCCAATATCTAAAACAATTACTAACTAATTCGATGACCACATATTAATACTTTCTGTAAAACTCCATTGTTTAATAACGTACAAAAACTTAATTAATAACATTAACTGATTGCTGGGTTTTTCCATTGTTTTTATTTGCTACCGAGCATATTTCTTGTTGGAATCTTAGTTGTTTTTACTTTATCCCAAGGATATGGATTGAAAAGCATTATATTAAATCAAATTGTAACAACATCCTCAATTAAGTTGTTTGTCAGTTAAATGTCGTCTATTTCGAGGCCAACCATTATGTGGGGAGTGTTGAAGGCACGGTACTTTTACTTACGAAGTTTTTATTATGATGAATGGACGTTTTAGGAAACCAGTATTAGATATGATATATGCTTAATCATATAATATCTGTTAAAAAGATTTTCTTCAGTTTATAAAAATAGTTTTTAAATGTTTAATATTTGGGGTAGACATAGGTAGTGCACAATTCAAGTCGCTATATTTATTATGTAAAAATCAATTGGAACTAGTGTCAGTTATTTTCTTATCAATTCACTTCATTCAAAAAAAAAAAAAATGTTTCGAACATTGTGTAATATTTTTACACAATATCCAAAGAAATTTGTTTATATCTTACGTATCAAATTGGTCTAAATGAATCTTGTACAGTCAGATAAAGTTTCGTGCAAAACTAGTGGAAAATTGAGCTGTCAAACGTGGAAAGAGAAACGGCGCGTCACCTAACGACTTAATTTCCTAGCGGAGATAGCTGTACTACCTCCGCGTTATGTGCAAAAGCTATCCAATTATAGCCATGACGACGCGACGTCTAGCACTAGTATACTTGGCGAAGTGGTTTGTTTTGATTTTTTTTAAGTTGCAAATTATATCAGAGTTACTTGGGTATATATTACTTGTATGAACTAAACAAAAAAGTAAGTTACTTGTTCAGACTATATATGAACATTGCCTGAAATTTAGTTATACTTGCCATCAACGATAAAACGGTCATTTATATATATTAAGCTCTCTCCCGACCATACAAAAATTGAGTTTCGCAAGACATCACACATTGCCTTAGCTGAGAAACAAACCCACAACCCGCAGTGGGTTTGGTATGCCACTTGGAATATGTTTCCAAAACGCGTTGAAGAAATATAATTAAGTAAATACTTAATGAGCAGCTGTGAAAATATCACTTGCACAACGTACATAAGACCTGAATTTCGATAATCAATCATTACAACATTCACCCAAGGCCGTATTGAGTTCTGGCGGCGCTTAGCAATATTTTTAAATTAAAAAACAAACTGCTTCGCAAAAATAAAAAGTCATAACCAGTATATGATTCTCAGTGCTTACTTAAATGAAGACATACACCAATATAAGTTAATAATGAACTATTAGGCTGACAACTATTAAAAAAAACTATTAAGTATTATTATATAAGTATATTATTAGTATTTAATTAAGGCGTTGAAATAACTTATTTTAAATACAAATTTTTA
The DNA here is from genome assembly GCA_000931545.1 of Papilio glaucus. Lineage (NCBI taxonomy): Eukaryota > Metazoa > Arthropoda > Insecta > Lepidoptera > Papilionidae > Papilio > Papilio glaucus. The sequence continues at coordinate 351,015 of JWHW01030920.1, read as the reverse complement.
CATATTCTATTTCTACTATTTTAAAAGTTGTAGAAATAAACTTTTGTCTAAATTATGTACAACTTATTTTTAAAACAAATGATCTTCACAATAAATGCAGCCTGTTATTTAAAATTGGCAAACGACGCCTTGAACATGAAACAAGGCAATCCTTTTAGAAATGTCGCTATTTTAGTGAGCGTCGTATTCAGGGTTAAATAACTTACGAGACAAACGCATGTCCTTTCAGGCGATATTTTAAACATCGCTGTTCTAGTGTTGCAGTATATATTTAGTCGGCGGAGATAAATGGGTTGAGCGCACACTCGCACACACACACACATACGAGGAATAACACACAAACACAAAAGGAGAGCTGCTTAAAAAGATGCATGTATTATCTACTTGCTTGTCGCGGCTGCCACCGGATATTTTAAACTCGTGCAACATTTTATCACAATAACAAACAAGTCGAGAGCGGATAGGGTTGGCAATTTCAATTTCTCAATACAGACATTATTAGAATTAAACAATTTTTACACTTAAATTTTATTACAAAAGTAATATTTTTCACAACTAGTCCTTACTAGTAACCAAAACGAATATTCAATGAACTTTATGAGATCGGAGAGAGCGTAGGCGATGACGAATTGTAATATTACGGAACGCCCCACGCATCTTCTTATAAGAGTACACTTGTCATTCGACTTGCCTCAGAATATTTTAAAAAGAAAAGTTTAAGATGTAGCATCCTTAAAATTTGATCAATATATCATCTATTTAATCTCAGTAATACAGTATAGATAATTAGAACCCATACAAAACAACTCAAACAAAAGATACTTAACACAAAATGTTTTTGACACATTCATTGATTTGAAATTTAAATAAATAAATGCACGCCTCACACCCGTAATCCAGAAGCCTAGGCAGATATTATGGATTTTCATTTGGCGCAATCCTGGCACACTTCTCACGCTTCTTGTACATTCATACATCTACAAGCTCCTCGGTTACGGGTACTTATGATATCCTTATTTGATATTTGGTTGTTTAAAAACTGACAACACTTATTTAACACTATTGTGACATAAATGTCACTTAAGGAGGCAAACTAAGGAGCCATGTCCACCCACATCTAGCTTGAGTTAGCAGAGTATAAATATTACAGATTAACCTAGTTGAGATAACAATGAATTTGATATGAACAAACAAATATATTTGTGTGTCATTGCATTGTTAAAAACAATGTTATAGCGAATATTTATAATGTAATCAAAAAATTACACATAAAACATACAATACAAGGTAGTGAGTGCCTTTCAGATGAAATTTAAACGTATATTTATAGTGGTACAACCCTAGGCGAGACAAACTTGCACCCATTGTAATACTTTGAATTGGACTTCATAATCGCTCACTTGTCACGCGAAGGATGTATGGGTTACACAATTCTTTGAATTATTTAAACACGTAGGTGTTGACACAGTTACTTTGTACTTAATCAATGAACTCAACTGCAAAATTTAAAGCGTGAAGTTTTTAAACTACGAAATGTCCTGTTTGAATTAAGATCTAGGCCGCCTCGTAATCCTGTAATATTAACAAAGTATTAGCCCGAATCGATTTTCCCGACGGAGCTATGTAGCTTAGTTACTTAAGACTAGGCTAAACGCCATCTGCCCTCTGCCATCTCAAACCTGGTATAACTTTAGATGCCTCGGGTTGTGAAAAAATTAACACTTGGTTGTCGATACATAAATGAAGAAAATTTGAAAATTTTAATCGATTACATTTAAAGAAAAGACTGACAACTGCGCAACTGTTGTCTGTCAAGTATCTAAAAAAGAAGTAACAAGTTCAAACATATCATTTGGACGCTACCCAAAATAATTTTATTACTTAGACGATTTCGATTTAAATGTAGTTAGACAGATACAAATGTATTTAAGAAAAGTATGTTCTGCTGTAATTATATACCGATTTATCAAAAGTAAGACGATTATATCATTTTTATTAAATCATCACCAGACGATTGGGTACGTAAGAAGACGAAATGACATCAAGTAAATGATGGCTAACATTTATACAAAATAAATCGCTCGCGGCTGTAACCTTCGACAACTACGGCACGTACGGCATAATGTTTAATTTTACTTTTATAGAATGGCACTTTCAAGGTCTACCATTTTACCTACGAGCTGCCACTATGGATAATCATATTCAAAACTAATTTCAACACCTTTTTGGCTCAATCGAAAGAACTATCACTGTCTGTTAAGCCAACATATTAACAGTTCATAAAAACTTTCTATAACTTTTTTCATGCCTTAGAACAAATTGAAAGTGTTCAATCACAATGTAAAACAAAACATATAAAAATGATTTTATATACTCTTAGTTGCCGTTACTTAATATTCTTGTCATTTCAAATACTCTAAAATTACCATTAATTCTATACTTTTCACGTTTTCACGACAAAAAGTTAAATTTGTTATTCAAATTAGATTCACGAATCTTGTACAGGTACCTCGCGTCATTCCTCGTTATTATTTGCACTTATGCCCGAACAAAAACGAGCCGAAAATAGACATTACTTGATGCGGCTCGGATTTTGTTGTAATATAAGGATGGGTTTTTCAATTTGATTACAGACTCTTCTTTAAGTAGTTACATATTCTACGAATATTTCATTAATTTTGGTTATGAAATTTGTAAGATTAGTTTCGAATAAATAAAATCCGTGCATGAATTTTGTGGTTCTAATTATCTGGATGTGATAATATAAGATGCAACTAGCCTCTTTACAAATTCATTCAGTAAAGTTAACACTTGCGTATCAAAATAGCTTGTAAAATGTGAAATGGTATTCCGTGTGATATTTACGATATCACACGGAATATTAAGGATACGTTCGTACGTTCGTTCGATACGTAGTCTATATTTAGTTTGGTGTTTCAACAAGATTTGACTAAACATAACAATCAATTCGTAACATTTGTTTATTAATTTTAAATAAAAAAAAACACAAACAAACGATTTTAAATAATTGGCAACTAATCCCTCTCGCTCGGCCATTAACGGCTGATTAACGGTTGAAAAAAGTTGTAGGCGATGGGTGATATGACATTTCAATGCAAACGGTAAAAATCCTGGGTGAAATTTAACTCATGTGACGAGCAAAACTTTTTATTTGCCACAAACAAGTGAGCACTTTGCACACAGTTACAGCACAATACAAATTACACGCAAATTGACGCCCGCGAATCACGACCGACTAAAGAAGAAGGATCTATTTGACCTTTTGATCTCGACATTTAGTGTAACCAAAGGCATGAAGTGTACGGCCGTACTTATCCTTTGTGTAGCCAAGAAATGTGCGCAGATAGAGTACTTAAATATATTTCAATGATATGACAATATAAAATAGAATCCCAATCAAATATCGTCAAAGTTAGACCCAACTTTAACTATCACATTTAAGTCGGTATGTTTCATTTAAAAGGTTTGCCGATCCACCTAGGCCGGCCATAAAAATACTAATAACAATATAAATAAACAGAAACCCATTTTAATAAGGTTTTAACCCAGTTTTCAAGCTGGTCTGTTCTTCACTGAGTTATAGAACTATATTCCTTATTATTATTATTAAAAGGCGTTCTCAGTTCTGCATATCAACTAGTTAACTATAGTCATTAATATTGTATTTAAATATAACGAATTACCATTATGATAACAATAATGTGTAAATGTAGTCATTTAAACGATAACGCAACATAATATTTGTACACGTGTAAAGATCCACAGCCACATCGTCAGAACTGACACATTTTACCTACATTTAAACTTAAGTTATAATAATGTGTGAAAATGGACTTATTTATTTCATAACATTATAAACTGATCATTATATTAATCTCTCTTGCTTTAATGTCGAATGGGCAGAAACGATTGTAGTGCTAGAGCCTGGCTGATACAAGTTGATACTGAAAAAGCAAGCAAGCAAATTAAAAAAAAAATAAGGCAACCCCAATTTTAGAACAATAGTTAGAATAACCTAATTTGATACTTCAATATCATTATTTTTTAATTTCTTGATATCGAAATTAGGTTGTTCTATACGTATTCTTTGGCTAAGCAATAATGGACAAATATCTTGTATCTACTGCAGTATCTATTGAGTGATTAAAATTGGACTGGCATTAGTAAGTGTACGCATAGCTAATAGAGAGAGGGCCGTCCGTAATAAAATTTTGTTTGTTGACGTCTTCAAACACGTGATAATACCAAACAATTCATTGATCAAGACCCCTGTAAAGTATACGAAACGTCCTATACATAAGTAGAAATTAAATGAGACATTAATAAAAATATTTAAATTATTATTCAATAAATATTATCATTTATTATGTGCGTCATAGTTTATTCAAATAACGAATGAATGTAAGGTTATTTTTAAATAGCACTTAGAAGAATTTGATACAAGCATTGTTTGAACGCATTACAGTTATCAACTCACCCATATATAACTAAAGTAACTAAATAGTCGACTGTATGTATACGTGACAAGCGGGCCGAGTAGCTTGGCCGAGAGTATTCGTCAATCCCACCGCACCGGGGCGGAAGATCCCGAGTATTGAATAGCAAATAACGATTCAGTATTATGGGTTGGGTAATATCTAGTCATGCGAAACATTCGATCCAATTCCCTCTAAACAATGCTCTGATGTTCCTTATTTTACATTCACGTCATTGAGAGTACGCGAGCTATATTTTACTAGCACATAACTTAACGGAACCTAAATAACGAAGTACTCAAACCCAAGTAGAGCCAGAGGTGGTAGTTGCTGCATGAATGAGCGGGGGAAGTATAGGACTTTTTGTTTTTAAGTCATGACGTCTATTACTTTGATGATTTAGTTCGACGTCATCCAGTCATCTTACCTTCTGTAATTTATTATCTGTAAATACTGCTATTCGTAACTGGTAAACGAAAAATGGTAGAGGTGCTCAATTAATATCAGAAGAGCGTTTTATCTATTGGAGAAACTAACTTATTGGCATATCAGCGCACAGCGCAAACTACTGGGTCTAGACTTGAAATACAAATACTTGGGGATGAAAGTAAACGCACGGCAGGTGAAACCGCGGGGTAGTGAGGTACTATATAAAAGTTATTCTAAAATAAAGATGTAAAAAACGTTTTCATGTTTCAAGTTTGAGTACCTATCTCGTGCAGTTTTCACATGGCCGTCTGCGTCCGTTTCCTGCGATTGTATCGTGTCCGCGAGTCGGATGTGAAAGGACAACTGAACACGTCCAAGTTTGTACAAACACTTTTGGCTAACTTCGCATGCAATAAAAAAGCGTGTTGTTCTTTGAAATCTTTTTGTGCTCGCTGCCACATCTATATTATAGATTCTACAAACGTAGGTATTAAAAATACAGTTTTTGATCTGGCTGGTTTTTTTGGCTCGTTCGTATAGCTTATTTTATTAAGACATATTGAATTATATTCCTTAATATTGCTAAAAATTATTGCCTTGACATTAGGTGTAGCATTAGATTTAAACAAGAACTTGAATTGCTGAGTTTTATCTATCTGGTTTTAGTGAAAATTTACATTTTTAGTTTTTTTTATAATAATCCCGAAACATCTTTATTTGTAAGTATACTTAAGAAGAATAAATAAAATAATAATTACTTTCTATGTCACAAGATTCAGAGGTGAACTAAATAAACGTTCTCTTATGTTACCGTCATGCTGTTATCGTATTTCAAAAATACAAAGAATTAAGTATTGTAAAGCCTATGCAGAGAACACTGAATAAGTTGCGGTCCAAAATTAATCAGATATAAAACCGTGTGAGTGAGAGTTCTTCAAAGAAACTGTGTTGAAGAATTATTTAACCTACTTAACGCCTATTAACTCATAGCTGTCATAACAATTATATAGCCCGGCATCCATGAAACATCTGTTCAGAAATAAATATTATGGAGTACGCATTAAGCAATTTATATAATCACTCACGCCCGTACCCGTACGTACAGGGGTAGGCAGAAATTACGGATTTCCTTTTGGCACGATCCTAGCACTCCTCTTCTCTCTCGGTTCTTCTAAATCTTCTTACATCGATGCTTACATATTCGTCAGGTTATAGGTTCTCTTAACAGCGCCTATCTTTAGTACGTACGGCAGAATACAGAAAACAAGTATTAAGCAATTACTACCATAGTTTATACACTTATATCTATATAGAGGAAAATGAAAAACTGGGTTTTTTCTTTTTACCCAATCGGTCTAAACAGACATCTAGCACTAGATCCTTCACTTCACTTTTTTAAAATGACCCAACACACGATTATCCTTCGTTCATCATAAAATACACTGCAGTATAATAAAAATATTTTGGCACATTATTCACACACGGTCCTCTGATCCCAAGCTAAGCAGAGCTTCTACTATGGAAACCAGATACTACATATACGACTTTTCTTTTGTAAAAACTTACTTAAATGGCTAATTGTTTATTTGAAATTGTTTTAACCTTGTTATTTGTATGAAAGAATTCACAGCAGACAATAAACAAACATGTGAATTTACAAACATTTCAGAGGAATGCAAACAAACATCGGATAACTAAATGCCAGCAAACGATATCTGGGTTACACAACACTACAAAGTATATTTACGCAAACTAATAGAATATTGACGTATGTTGTGTATGCATGTGCTCTTTATAGGAATGGGGACCATACAATGCAGCTGTGTAGGAAGCGTTTTACAATTTGATCTTTGTCATACAATCAAATCAATCAAAGTTGCTTGAGATCCTTGATTTCACTTTCCTATCATCAAAAGATGAATTTGTCTGAAGTAGTAAAACTGCGTCAATAATGTAGTTCAACTCAACTGATTAAATTACATAATAGGAAGTGGAATTGATAACTGAGATAAAAAAATAAGATACTATTCTTTATTCACACTTTAGAGAGCTATTTAAGTCTTGCATGGTCTAGGCGCACCTCACTCGCTTTTTACAAGTCCGTACATTTTACACGTAAAACTCTTTACTTTAGTATGTTTCTGGTTTGTTACGATATATTCTATCTTTATTGGTCCTTTCTAGACAGTGCTCCAATTCAAACAAATATAACCGAAAGGAACCAGGACTTGAACGCGGATTCCTACTAAAAAACATATGCTCTTGCCAACGGTTCATAGCTTGCGCAAAATCTTACTGACGTCACACGACGTCTAAGACTAGGACAGAGAGATGCAATAACGCGTGGCTACTATTACACTGGGTTTATAGTAAACAGAAGATGATGTTTCTGTTATATCTGGGTCGCTGATTGCAACAGTTTCAACAGAACTCCGTAATAAACAAAGCGTCACGGCGACTGTTTTGGCCGGTGTCCAAGATGCAGCCGCAAAGGGAGCATCCTGCCGCGTTGATTGATACACCGTTTCGATCGCTAACTACTACGTTATTCTATGGAAATTTAACAAAACCTACTGACGTTTGCCTAACAAGGTTTGTTTTAAAAGACGCCGACTGTGATTTTATGGATGCGTATGCGATGAAAAGTGAATACTTGAAGGAAATTTCTACGTTCATCCACATAAAATAAATAATTATATTAGGCCATAGAAATAATACTAATGAGGAAACATCAACGAAGAATATTTATACTTGAGGTATGGATAAGAATAAATACTTTATTATGAAAAAAAATATTTAGATTGGTGATTATTAGAAGGCCAAGTAAAGTAGAAACCGAATAATTAGATGGTGATAATGCATAATGAAAATACGTAAACTCTGGATACTCCTCTAGGTAACGGGAGTTGTAACATGCTTACAAGAACGGCAATAATCCAGCTTCGCAAGATTTATCTGCATTAAGAACATTAATGTTATTGTGGTACATGAATTAAGATTTTACGTGTTCAATTCAAATTATCTACAGATATACAGGAATCTGAATCATTGTGTTTTTTACATTGGGTAAACTAGCGCTTGACCACGATTTTATGTGGCAATGTGGTCAAAAGATGGTACGCACTAGTTTAGAGTAACACCCTATTCACTCTTCAGTTGAAGTTGTACCCAAGTCATAGTTGGACGGAAACAGTAACACTGGAAACTTGTTCCAATCCAATCCTTTGCCGAACGTACGATAAACGTAGATTTGAATAGCTTCGTGTATATTATTCGCGTATATATAATAATGCAAACATAACCTATGGGACTTATTCATCGATCGGTTAGTTTTAAAAAATATCACGTAACATAAACAGCTTCGCGCTCCTACATTCAGATCGTAATCGAGACGCCCAGGAACTAAGCTATCAATGTTATTATGCATTATAATATAACAATGTTGTCGGTGTCTGGAAACACGGAGCTAGTCCCCGTTTAAATTATAAAGCGAGGCCGTGCACAGATTAGCATCCGGCGATATGCAAGCACGGAGCACGCCTGACGCTCCTAAGAACTATCGAGAATTATTGCTAAACAAAATAAGTGTTTAGTACACGTGGTCACGTATTTGAATACAGTATTAGTGTACAACTTAGTATTATGCATTCAAATAGTTTAGTGCATTCAATGAGTACAGTGGAGTAAAAAACATTTAGCATCATCGCCATGAATGGCCATCAAGAACGGCTCCTTGTCGCCCTCATTCAGAGGGGTTCAGCAACAACGATCAGAGGTCTACTTGCGCTGCGTCGTCCTGTACGAAGCAACCTTTATAGAATGTTTTGACCTGATCAACCATCCTCTCCGCTATGTGCCATTGCCATTTAAATGTAGTATTTCTTTTACTTCAGTTTCCGTGGTTCTTTGAAGGTATCAAATCAATTCTGATACTATCTCGAGGCTTGAATAGGCTTGTATCAGAATTGATAACAGAATCTCTATTCTTAGTATTATCGTCTTTTGCAGCACATTAAGCAGACTCGAGCTTTCTTATAGTGCTCATAGTTACAGATTAAAACAATGGCAAGAGAAAAGATGTACGCAACGCAACCCGTTTGAGAGAATAAAAATTAAACGAAGTCGTATCTATAAAAATAGTTGGTCTTGACATCGTTAAAAATAATTTATGTTTGTTTTAACTGAATGTACAGTTTCGTAATTCCACAGTATAAATCTTGAAGAATGATAAATTATATATTTACGTATGACGCTCACCGAACATCTGTGATTTTCTGTTCAAAAGAATGCAAAGAACGTAAAAAAATTGGCATGAGTCTGCTACGATTGGGATCACCGGCTCTCAGACCGTAAGTAAACACCCAGACATAATATCAACAGCGTGATCTCTTTCTACCTTAGTCAGGGCCTATATATATAATATTTTATTTTGTAAATCCTTACATAATCTTATATGACACAGTATGTGAAAAACAAAATCGGAATATTTCCTCTTCCTAACAATAAAAAATCTTCAAAAATTATATTATGACGAAACCTCAACTTCATATTTAAACTAACGCAACTAGTGGGAATATTAATATAGAGTACTTTAAAGAAAATACTAATAGCTTATGGTTTGTTAAAACAAATGTGGGATAGCATGTCGTATGCACACTTTAAACAACTCAAAAAGAAAACTATACGTTATAGTTGCTAATCTGAAAAAGAATAACTAAAATGAACTTGAACGTTATAATTAGGCGAATATATCGGATTTCCATTTTGTTCACATGCTGTATGCACGATAAAATTTTCTCGTTTATCTTTCTCATGTCTCCCTTAAAAGGACATAGACTCTATAGATCTTCCTCACATATCTTGAAATCATCACTATCTCACAATACGATTTGACATACAACAACTTTATTTTATGAAATAAACTTTTTGTTTCCCAACTCCAGCCGAGTTATATGAAACAATAATCGTCGGTGACAGAATTCGTCTCTACATGCTCTGATAATCCGTTTTTATAGTGGCATTGTGTAAGATTGTGATCCTTCCTCATGCGATACGACGCGGAGTTTCAATTGTAGCATTTACGTTGACATAACGTGACAGCATTTTTTGTTTGTAAATCGCGTCAAACATTTATTGTTGTAATTGCACGTTGCGACAATCACGTTCAACTGTTAATAATAGAGTTCCCAGCGGAATGGAAATTGGCATATTTATCAGATTTACACGACTAAATACGATTGCAGAGAAAATAATGATTGGAGTCACGTAATTGTTAAATTACAGAGTCGGGTCGTGTACCCAACAGTTTCGTGGAGGAGTCGCCGCTTTGTTCAGACATCAATATTTTTCCCATCGACACGAAATTTCATTAAATTCAAATCTCCAATATTTTCTATACAATTAAAAGTAGCATTATAAATCAATGCCGCCCGTCTATCTGACATAAAGTAGAAAAAAAACAGATTTTCATAAAGTTTTCAGTTGGAAGATATAAGTAATTCTTATGGTTTTGTGAAAAATGACGATGTTTTTGTAATGCAATGAAATCATCTTTTGTAAACAAATAGTATTGTTAATAACTAGATCTCATTTTCTTTCTACATATTAAACATGCGTGTACGCACATTTATTCAAGGAAACTCAAATGTTTTTTAATTTACAGTGTAAATTAACATTTCACTTTCCTGTACTGACTATAGACTACTGTAAACACAATAAATAATCCATTAAAGAGCATTACAAGAGTATTAGCATTGAATAGGAAATATTGTCAAACTAATTGTAAAATATTTTTTACTTCCACTTAACAGCATGCTTAAACCATAATTATATGAGGGAAATGATATTTTCAACTGTATTTTGCACACAATAAAAAAATTGTAAAGGAAATGCTATTAAATATTTGATACAATAAAGGCGACAACTTCCTTCCTGACCCGAGCTTCCCGTGCTTTACTCACTTCAAAGGGCTTTAATCTGCTTTTCCTGTGAGATTTTGTATTTAACTAAGTTTTACGCAATATCACCCACGATCGGCAATGGGCGTGGCTCAAGATGGTGATGAATAACTGTGACCGTAGAAAATATGTAGAGAACTCCGCATTTTATTCATATCAGTCTTTGTATGTCCATATCTTCATAGCTTCTTTTACATACGTACATATCTATTTATGAAAATTGCTCTACTTTAAGATCTTATCAATACCTATCTGAATGATGTTCAACTGGTGTCTACTCATTACAAACATACATGAATTCGTTTCTTTTCAGCTTTCATACCTTCGAAATAAAACCCGCGAATGAAGTGACTGTTTCTGACACCCTGGTTTCTGCAAATAATTATTCCTATACATAGAAGTACAACTAGGACGTTTATGGACAGCGGTATTGGTAGCTTAAGGTCGCTTAACTTGAGCAAGTGGTTCACTTGATGTTAGGCGTCGAACTACGTTAACATATTGTTCCGTAAAAGTAATTCGTTAATGCATACGAATAGATCCATAAAAAATACATTCACGGTAGAAGCAACATAGTATCTTAAACGTCGCTTGTCTACTTTAAATTAGCGACAGTAGCTGGCAGCGAGCGGGCTGTAACGGTACCCCGGCCACAGTTACCATCACTAATGCCACCCATTTTGGATTAGTATTAATTAATATAATTACGGGCGCAATCAAATTGATTGATGATGGTATAATTTTTCGTTTCCTATTGTGTAGAAGGTGATTTTAATACCCCAATCCTTCCCTTGTATGTGCATCTACTGAGTCTACAACTTCTTTGAAGTTTCAAAGAATTTAATTCACTAGTTGTCACAAAGCAACCATCTAATTCATTCTCCTCACTACTACACTCCAAAAAATATGTTTTTTTAAGAGGATATACATTTATATTGGATTATGGTCGTGAATTTTTTGTTAGTATACCTATTAATTTTCTTATTCATTCCATAACGAGAATACGACAGCAAAGTAAAAGTAGAATATCATACCAAATAAAGACAACATAATTGGTAACACGGTTCGTTCACCGTCTATCGACTAAAAGTCTATGTTTCCTTCACAATGTTTGAAGCAACCTGTTTGTTATAGGAATCACCTGTACATTGCGCGGTAACCGGTTTGCTGTGTTCACGAAACCGCTGAACGTTGTCATACTACCACTGTCAGCTAGCAACAGTCGATACATTAGCTGCAAACGCCATATAACACGTCTCACATTTCATTGCTTTCTTACAGAAAAATAAGTTTCTGGCGTGTTTTTAATCCTAGTAAGTTAGACGGATATTATTGGTTTCTCAAATGTGGTGGTATTACCTATTACCATATATCAGACAAATTCTTTAATATTACTCTTTGTTGTGTGTGAGAGTTCCTAAACCACAATCGCAGTCTCAGTAATTGTAAAAGCCAACTAACAATTGTAACCTAGATCTATTGCAAGTCGGACGTTTAACCACAAAAGTTGACACAAAAAAGCCAAAGATCAGTCAAGTCAAAGATTAAAGAATTTAAATTGTCCGACATCGCCGCCCATGTGTACATGCCAAAGATATTTTTGTAGAATTAACTTAGTAATACGCCGAAAGCAGTTGACTATCATGTCTTCATTTTTTCTTCAAAGTAAATTATATAAGAATATTTATTTTTATTGTAATCCGGACGTAAACCTTGTGCAGCAATGATAATTGTGGACGCTTTAACAAAAGGATGTTAACCTCCAATTTTAGCGGTGGACGCTACACTGCATGAACAAGTTGGTGAAAGAAGTGACTGACATGTCGGACTCTCATTATCCAATTCTAATATATTCTCAAAGTATTATTAGAAGAAAAAAAGCCCAGCAAAGCGGTTGTATGCAGCTAGTTATAATCTATCAACGTAAAAATAATTACGAGTTCAAATACGAATACGAGTTTTAAAAATGTAAGAAGACATATATCACGGACAAATATTACTTTAAATTACAACAATTACAAAATAATTTCGTGCTATGATCTGTGCTGAATGTTTCAACGACAAGATAAATAGTAAATTACTCACTTTACTTAGCCAAACCACTGCGCAATATCACCTTTTACACATTTCGTCACGAACTTGACTGACCGGTTATTATTGCAGAATCAATTTACATGATATGTTAAAATACACAATGGACATTTTTTAATAAACTTACTTCTTATACGACAACAACTTGTGACAATATTCGAATAAATTATGAAAAAAGAAACTCGTGGATACATAATAAGTATCTTGTAACTTATATTCATTTCTTTATTAAACGTTTTTTAAACAAATAATAAGAAATAAGAAAGTAATGTTACTATACTATATTCTTTTATTTATATCTGTAGTTTGTTATAGCGATTATCTGTGAATTTTATTTGTTTGTCAGGATGATATAATTTTGTCCACACGAACATCCATTATGAGTTTATCGAGAGACAAGAATATAGTATAATACATACTGTAAATATAATTTATAACTTCAAAATAGCCTATAAATGACCAATAGTAGAATAAGGGCGCTGTTTTAATTATATACAAAGTATATATGTATATATTATAAGCGCCATTTCTCAAGCGGGACGATGTAACACGTACTCACCTAAACAAGCCAACAAAACAATACGAAATGAGATCCACTTTACGCCTCTCGTTAGTTTATTTTTTCTACTTGATATTCGATTCTCTAGGATGATATCTAGCACAATAAAAGCTAACCTTGATTAGCTTGTGTATATGTGGGGTTTGATATAACGTATACCGAATATTACCGTAGCACACAATTACCAAATTTAACACTTCATAAGATTTTTTTCACTTACAGTATGCTTTTTTGAAACAGATAAACGGAAATATCTAAATAGATATCTGTTAGTACCATACCTACTCAAAATAACGTGAGATAGAAACAATTCCATTAGGTGAAATTGCTAAAGCACTCGTTCAGACAGGCGGTCTTCAACAGTAAAAAAGAGAGTAACGGATTGTTACAAAGCGTTAGCACGCCGAAAAAAGTCACAATCCCTGACAGTGATCAAAGTGGAAAGATAAAATAAAAAGAATCTATTGCCTTGACATTTGCTTATTTTAAATGCATACGCAAATTGGTCACTACTGTGAACGAGAGCATAAATAATTGATTATGTATCAGAAACATTTAAAGTCCCATAAGCTTCACATTTTTTAACTTTTGAGATGTAGGGGTAACTGAAATCAATCATTTTTTTTATTTAATTTGCACATTTTTTTTAAATATGGTAAATGGTGGCCGAATGATTGTAGCTTGTCTTTAGAATAATGATATCCATTCTATTCCAAGCCCTACATTATGAATGAAGTGAATAAGTTCGTCGAAACTGTTCCTAATTCAAAAAAACAAATAAATGAAAAAAAAAATAAAATAATATGCTCATCCTCATATATAGAAGATTTCCCCCTAAAATATATCGTGTAACGCGGCTAAAGAAGTTTCCACACACAAAAACATTAGACACAATGTAACTACTAACTACTTAATTCTAAACTGGAAATTCTTCAAGTTCAAAAACAGACAGTATCACATCCCGTTAGGCGATTGTCATTTCCATTCCATAACAGTGACCCGAGATATGACAATTTTCGAAAACCGTGACTGATAGTACATTGGTCGCGATTATTTGCAATGATCAAATGGTAATTCCAATGGTCCGATACAATTGCACCTTTGCGGTCTGCAGTACACAGGTTCAAAACATGGAAACGGTACAGCAATTTGTGTCCCATTTCCACAACTGATTGAGAATTCCTGAGAACGATTTCTAACAGTAATCAGCGACCATTCAAACTATTTCAGAAATTAGTTGCTGCAACTTTCAAGGAAATATATAACCTGCATAACGGTTGTAAATATAGATAAATTCGTTATAGTCTGTACGATTCCACTACAAGTTATAATTTTAAATCGTAGATAGATACTTGAGCGAGTAAAATAACATGTCAAAGGACGATATAAATAATAATACTACACTAAATGCATATCATATAATAAAAAAACTAATATTTCATAGCCACTATAATTAGGGTTTGACCTTAATGATGTTATACAATGTAGTAGTCTCTACAATATTCATCACTAAAAGACCTGCCTTCCTCCATTATCCCATTGATAAAGCGATATTCCGCTACTAAAGCTTTTAGGCCATCGAACAATAGCCGTAATATAGGTCAGGGTGTTAATATAGCTTTTAATCCGTACATTGTGTTTGATACTGTAATATCTACATATGTACGTCTCCGCTAAGTCTAGTATCGCCTAAATAAAATTGATATAATAATAATAAAAAAATGCTTTAACACAACGATGACAGATACTAACATAGACAACGATACTAACTAGCTTTTATTACATATACTGACTAATAAAAGTGACTTAAAAAAATAAACTCTCACGTGTTTAAACTCGGCTGTAGTAAATAGAAATATCAATCGCTATCTCCTTACGCCGAGAATATTAAGACCTAAATATAACAATGACCAACAAATACTCATATTGAAGAGAGGTAATATTAAAACGATTCAATTCTGAACGTAGATTTCATATGTAGTTTATTCACCTAGAATTAACATTACAAGCAAAGGTATGATGTGAATTAAGAAAGAAGTGAAATATTTGTTGGTGAGTAGTCGGACCCATGTGTATGGTTTTTCAATTTGTAATATAGCACAAGCAAAGTTTACTGAAAAATAATGAATGTTACAATAACTTTGACACATCTTAAATATGAACGAAGCTTATACGTCAAGTCATTAAAAATGAATGTGCGTTCTTTGCAGGAGGAACATTAATATTTATTTAATAATTTTTTTTAAATACCTATACGCTACCGCGCAATGTTAAACTACTTTCCATGGCCAATATTGAAAGAATATGATATCGATGATATGGGGTTTCAACAAAAGAAGTTTCCTGGGCACAGAATCTCCCGTAAAACTGAAGACTTTTGGTCACCGTGATCTTGCGATTTCACACTCTTTTTCTTAGGACAATCTGAAGAGTAAAGTCTACGTCAACATACCCACCACCATGCAACAACTCAAAGGGGACATTTCACGGCATATTGATGAGATTGAGGAGCAATTATGCTGAGATGTTATAAGAAGTTTGGATATGACGGAAATTTGGCGAACATTATCTTTCACACTTCATTGTAATGGAACAACCAGCGTGTATCATTAAATAAACTTTCATATTTGTACATCACTGATTTTTAATTAATATTTAACGTCGATCTGTCCTATTCTAATGTGTGTAAATGTAAATGAATTTTATTTCATTTGCATTTTCTCGCCCATCACTATTCTGAATTTCCTTTTTTACCTCATTCGTGTTTACCGATCGTTGGACATGCGTTGCGTTTCAAAGTTTTACATGATGTCTATCGTTTAGATCATTATCGTAACGGCCCAACTTAGAAGTTAAACAGTTTGCATTGCAGTCAGTTTTGCCTTCAGCGACGACGGGGTCAACGTTTCTCGGCTCGTCAACAAATCCATCGACGAGAATAACCCGTTACACTGCATCGGCTTCCAGCGGATTTCACTCGCGCATTGCCTACTAGACCATTTTATACCTCCACAGCTCTTTAATGGTCAATCACTACTTGACGCTATTCCATTATTTGATTAGTCAACGATATTTCAAAATTGCGGATGATTACCGGTCAACCTTGAAACAATTTAATTAATTTGAACTCGGCAACAAAAGCGTGAAATTAAAAAAGTTGTATTTGTAATCGATCGATATTGTAACTGTCATTTGTCTATAAAAAAGTCACACTTTGTTAAAAAACTGAGAAAATTCATAAAATATTTTATCAATAGACACGTAACTGTTGTCGAACGTTAAGAAAACGAGTTATAACGGATTAGCTTGTCATCTTTGACCGTTTTATCTACAACATTGATTGATCTCCAGATAAGTATGTTGTTGTTTATTTCGCTATTGATTTTCATTGTTTAGTTTTGGATGGACAATAAATATTTGATTTAAAAATTATAACTGGTAATACAGCTTAGATTTTCTTACGCGTTTTAGTCAAGTTGAACTTATGACAAATTATGGAAAAATATCCCCACTTGACCAGTAGACGTGCTAAAATTTCTCGAGACAACTATTTGTTTAAAATATTAACAAATTGGCCTTAGCATGTTACTGCACAGTACAACTTGTCAATGACCTTTTCGGCGATAAATACATGTACAATCAAACCACAGCTAAGCAGACCTTAACATATTTCACTGTGAACAAAACATGCGTACATATCTGACAAATCAATGTATTATACAATTACTTCTTGCGTGTCGTTCTACACGACATCTATTACATTAGATTATAGTCAAGTGAAAGGTAAGAAACACATGATAACTTCACAGTTTTTTAATCCATCTCAGACACAAGCGTACTGAACTAGATGATTTCTAATAGTAGTTACAGTTTTTCCTGTAATTGTCATATTTAAAAGTGATTTGGATGTCGTTTACAGAGAAAATGTTTGTAGAAAGTCAATTCTATTAAATCATAGTTAATTGCTATATACTTAGATGCGGCTGGCTGTGTAGTAAACGATGCGTTAGCACGTTTTCTGTTTGCAACTTACTCTCGGCCATAAAATACAACATTTATTAGTACTGTATACCAAAACACGCCTCAATTTATAGTGCTGCTTATTGAATAAAAAAAAACTATATAAGAAAAAAAAATATTTTTGCGACTTGATAAGAAAAAATGAATTGATTGATAAATTGAAAAAAATTGTTTCAGAAAAGGTTGCTATAATATGTTTAAAAAGGTTAGTAAGTTTATCCTCTAACGAATTTGGGACCCAATAAAATCGTAAAGCAGAAACAGTTAAAAATTACCTCGAATTATCCGATTCCTTGATCACACACACGACAGAGCTTAAGACCGAAGTCAAAAACCATTTAAATGTACATGTGTAATAAAACTTTCAAGGTGCAATTTGTTTTATGACTAGCTATTTTACTACATTAAATACTTGCTATATTGAAGTTTTCGAAAAGTTTAAGATCCACTGACCGAAGTTTATTAAATTACGTTAAAAGGCATATAGGCTTATTTTATATTAGGATAACAATGTTACGGGATTAAAAACACTGTAGCCTACCCAATTAAGCCAATGTTTACAATATGTTTTCTATAGCGTGGACAAAACTCTTATCAATCTACTATTATTGTAAAATCTGCAAACAGCTAATATGAGATTTGTCCACGCTTTGAGATTGTCTTTTGTGAATCTGTTTTTTACTTATTTTGCCAGCGCACTTCCGTAAATAATTATAGAACCTCTGCAACTCAAAATTATCACGGTAGAATTAACGTTTTTTTAGTTAGTTAAAGCAGTTTTTGCTCGTCAAGATTTCGAGACGAATATTTTCTGACTTCCTGCGTAATAATTTAATAATACAGTAATTCTCAAGAGCAAACGAACGCGCTAACAGCTAAACATTATTTACATTTTAAACTAATGATACGATAACGTTACCGCTAAGGAAAACTGATACGATCCGTTGCTTTCAAATGATGAACTACCAATAATTAAGAACTATTTAATTTTAATACTAGTTTAATAAAGCACAGTTATTACTTCTAATTTCTATTCTACTTGATTGCTTGTCATTAAGAAGCAGCAGTGTGATTTTTTTTGCTTGTTTTTCCAGTTCATCGTAAATTAATTCGTAAAATCGTAATTTCTTCGTTAATATTTTATTATTTCATAAAAACGATTCCATAAAGGTAGTTTACGTCCTTCATTATTATGTTTTTTGTAAATTTCTGACAGTGTAATTGAAGTATTGTAAATAATTTTTCACCTTAGATCTGTTTCAAATAAAAAATTGTCTACCAGTGAAAGTCTTCTCACAACCGATAGCTGAAGTTGTAAAAAAGTCCTATAGAATTCGAATTATGACACCACACAAAAATTCAGCGATTGTAAACCATTCACACGGCGATCGGCATTTCACGTTGTACTCTGCGTTCGCATCGTTGTCGTTCACTGTATCACTCGCATAATTCACATTTTCTACGTTTAAAAAAATGCGGTATGCTAGGTAACCTTAAGGGTGAGGGGTGAATCTGTATCCATTGATTTTTCGCGTTGCAAGTTGACGTCACGAACGCGACAGTGGCGCAGTCGGCGCGCGCCGGCCCGCGTCTCACCGGCGACTGGCGAACGGCGAACCGAACGCGGCGAACTAGTCGCGCTGGGAGGAAATACCAGTTACCATGCGGTCTTCCCGGGCTAGTTGTAATGTCGACCTTCTGACTCGCTTTGTGATCGCTACACAGCTGATTTTCAATGCAACAACAAGCCATAGGAAAGTATAAAAACAAAAGACAGAGTAAAAATAATGATTGATTCTCGAAAGGTTATATGTAATTGTCAGCGCAAAATAAAGCCTGACAAGACTACGGAGAGAACAATATAATACGTCGGATCGATAATTAGATGAAGCCCTTTAGCGTCATGTCTAGATAAGATGTATTCATGGTTAAGTTTCTTTCTCTTAGAAATCTTATTGGAATGATCTAACCAGCTGAAACTGGCTGTAACATGTTTCTAATAAATCAAAGAAGCGCCAGAACTGCACCAAATTGCGATAAGTAAAATGGCGTTATTTATCAAAATGTAGTAGATAGCTTTGTTTTCGATCTGTGTCGACGGAATATTTATGTCAAAATGGAACAAGGATGGGCAGACTCGGAGGCATGCGATGTGCGTTGGTCATAATAACGATTTATCTGAACGAGTATTTTTATTTAAATATTTTTGTATATTTTAACAAAAATAATTAATTATTAATTTAATTTACTTGGTATATGAATCGTAATTAAGGGTGTGCCGATCAGCCTTTTGCAAGAGAAGTAGACACCAAATACACTTAA
The DNA here is from genome assembly GCA_000931545.1 of Papilio glaucus. Classification (NCBI taxonomy): domain Eukaryota; kingdom Metazoa; phylum Arthropoda; class Insecta; order Lepidoptera; family Papilionidae; genus Papilio; species Papilio glaucus. The sequence goes on along the minus strand of JWHW01030920.1, from coordinate 331,141 downwards.
TTAAAAGGACCTGTCTATTCAGAGGGCATGAATGGGATAGAGATCCAAGACTAGTGAAGACATAGGGTGATTTTACCCTCCTGTACCCTATAGAAAGACTGGACACGCATCTTCAACTAATCTGCTGCGAATTTTTATTGATAGCGAAGGTCTCTTAGTATTAATGCCTAATATTAATAAAAAGATATCTTTATTGTAATCAATTCCTTGTTTGCTCTGTTTCTTTAATAAATAAGACATATCAACAAACCATATACATCTGTGGTTATTATTATGTTATTATGGCATACACGTTGGTATCTCTATTATGAAATTAATTAAACTTTTTTTTATGGTAGCAGGTGGCAAACGAGCAAACGGTTCACCAAATGTTTAGTGAACGCTACCCATGGACATCAGATGTGTTGCAGATGCGTTGCCTACCTTTAATGGACAGAGGAGGGCATAGACAGGAATAAGGATATTTCCTTTTCCCCGCCAACACCCTCCCCGTCTAATCCTCTTCCCGTTAACAACCTATTCTTATGAGGAAAGGGTGGGAATGGGAAGAGGACTGAAATTAGGCCTTCGGCCATGTGAACGACGAAACGAGAACAGTCGAAATAATATTCTATTATAGTTATAGTTATAAACAACTACCCCTATGAGACACAGCTGCATTTATAATTTATACAAAACTCATGTAAACATGAGTATATCTTTCATATATATCTCTCGCCGCTCGTTTGCCCCCTTCTCGTATAAAAAAAAAATAAAAATATTTCTGTTATGACAAATCCGATGCATTTTTGTAGATATTTTTTATTGCTCTTAAAATTAGCCAGGCGCTACCGAGGCACATTTAATACTACCAATTTGTATAAAGGTATATGATGATTATGTTTTTTTAAATAAGTACTTTCTAAGACTGTTCGTAGTATAGTTCATAAGATTATAGTTCCTGAATATATCACTGTACAAATCTTATAAAAATCTTCAGTTATAACAGGTTATAAATTATCATTCTGCCTTAAACACTTAAACAATCACGCGCCTAACTAAATATAATAGCCAAAATGCAAGCCGAAACATTAAGCTCGGTAAAAGTAAAATGCGAAAATATGTTTTGTATAATTTTGTTTGAAAGAAGTTTCTTAATCTCCGTTGAAATGAAATTGAAAAATTGTCATGACATGGCTTTTGCTGCATAATTTAATAAGTGGAATTTTTAACAGAATGTTAAAAGACAATTAAAACGGTTCTGTCTCATTTCAATATGACAAGGTCAATTAATCCGTCGCAGTATTCAAGCGAAATAATAATGTTAGAAAAAAAAATGTTACAAGATACTTACTTAACAACGGGAAGCGACTGGTGGTGTGCTTGCCGAGCGGCGTGCTGGTGGCGCTGATGTCGCTCTGCGAACTGTGCAGGCTGCTCTTACCGCTGCCATTGGCGGAACCCAGCTCCATTCGCATGCGCATGTGACGGCTGAAATAGTGAATTTTTATTTTAATATTAAATGTCAAATAAAAAGAAAATATACGAAATTAATGATAAAGCCTATAGCATTTATTTATCAAGTTTTAATTGTTAAAAAATGTAGTTGTTAGTTAAAAATATAGCAAACGTCTAAAGCGATACAAATAAATAACGTTAGATGGCAGTTACCTTTTTGGTTTCGTGTTCATATTAGTAGATTTAGCGCTTAACATTCTTGTAACGCTGCACGCAGTCTGCGACCGTTGTAACGAAAACGTGCAATCAACTTTCGATTTAATATCCTTGAAAGATTTCATTTTGTAGTCGTTCTTCATTTCCATTGAAGACTTTTTTAAAAAACTTTCTCGTCTCTCGCTCTTTTTAGTTGCCTTTGGACTGTTTTGAACGCTCACGTCCGCGTCTGTCTTTCTGCTTGCCAACATAGTTTTTAATTTACTAGGGACATCACGTTTAGGCATTTTGTACTTCTTTAAGGTAAAACTTCGTTTTTCTTCTTTATTTTTATCGAGTGTCCTTATATCCTTTTCACTATTTATAGAGTTTCTTTTGCTTGTATTCTTTGGGGTTATGTCGTCATCGATAACATGTGATACATCAGAGTTTTGCTCTTCTAAGGTATCTTCTAATGGTGTAAAGTTTGTGTTTAATTTATTGGAATTAAAATTTTTCTGGCTACACTCAGATCTAGCCGACGGTGGTGACTCGGGTGACATATCCTTAATCACGTTTAAAAATACGGGAGATGCACGATGGTTTTCAAAATCTGTATATACTCCACTCGATTCCATGCATGAGTCTTCACTTCTAGTAACGATTAACGGAGCGTTTGAGTTACCATTTTTGCCACCATATAGAGCTCCATCTATAACTTGAGCTCGGCGATCGCCTTTCTGCATGTGTTCATCTAATCCATCGGCATCACTTTCAGTAAAGAAATCCGAGTCAGTCATGGGATCTACTCTTCTTGTGACGGGAACATTTTGCCAATCCATATCTACGACATCTTCCCGCGGTCCCATTGGGTGATCAGCACTTCGACTGACTGGTCTTGACATTTCCCCATCACCTTGATAACCGTCTAAGCTAGTTATACTAGTTATACTCGTTATGAAACTATTTGACACTTTTGAGGTCTCCATTGATTTTGTATAGTCGTTTTTACTATCTGAAAAGGTTTGAGAATCATGCAACGTAGACACTGAAAATTGAGAATACGTGCTTATTTCGCCATTTATTTCAGAACTATCAAGTGGTAAATCTTCTGGAGACGGGGTTTGCTCTATTCGATTAGAAACGGCACGATTTTCAACTTTACAATCTAAAGGTATTTCCAAATTGATAGTTGTATCTGCAATAGAACTTGGAGGTTCTAAAATACTGCCATGAATCGATGGCATAAATTCGTCGTCTATAAAATTTTGTGTCGATTCTTGAGACTTGTACAATTCAACATTCTCTTCTACTTCAGAACAACTTTTAGCTTCTTTTTTTGAATCTAACAAAGTGCAAAAAGCATTATCATATAAATCAAGAACTGGATTACTGTCATAACTTACATTATTTTTATTCTGAATTTCTAACGTTTTAAGAGAAATAATGGGTGCCATAGAATTCAAAAACGCGTTTCCTTTTTTAACGTTAATGGTTTCAAAAGTTTCATTATGTATTGTCGATGCAGCAGAATTGCTTTCAGTCTTATCCGTTGAAGGTGTATCACCATTATCAGACGACGCTTTGTAATCACTGCTGTCACAAAATATTGGTAGCCCCTCGACCGTAGGCGAAAACGCATTCTCTAAGTAACAAATGTCATCCATTTGATCAGGGGTCAAAATGCCTAAGCTGTCATCCAGAGAATTCTCTTCATTGTTTCTGCTCATTGAGTTTTCGTTCGGACTAAGGTTCGTTTCGTAAGTTCGTGGATGAACATTCGATTTGAGTTGCAAACATAGATCGGATCTAGAGTGAGTATTAA
>JWHW01030920.1:315342-327488 GCA_000931545.1 Papilio glaucus | reverse complement strand
GAATTCTCTTCATTGTTTCTGCTCATTGAGTTTTCGTTCGGACTGAGGTTCGTTTCGTTAGTTCGTGGATGAACATTCGATTTGAGTTGCAAACATAGATCGGATCTAGAGTGAGTATTAAATGGTTTTTTAATTGGAATTGGAATTTCTTTTTCACATGAATATTCAAATTCTTTCATGGGTTTGTCATCAAAGTTAAGAACATTTGGCAGCCTTTCATGACTTTTATTAGTAGAAGTAGTAATTTTATTAAGAATTTGTGGTGCATTGTCACTTGATACAGCATTTTGAGATCTATTCCTCACTTCCCCTTCATTAACTTTTTCATAAGATGTAGAGGGGTCTGATTGAAGGTCGAATAAGAGACTGTATGGACCTGATTCATTTGTATCATTATCTTCGACGAACTGCTGTGTGAAATCGTTTAAATAACTTTTCGTCTTCGTATCCACTTTAAGATCTTGTTTTTTTGTAATCTCGTTTAATTTTTCTCGCAAATCTAAAATTCTTGGATTTTTTTCAACGACTTTTTCTAGACTTAGACTCATTTTAGGTATAAAGCTTTGATAGGTTGTATGAAATATTTTCTCTGTTATATCATTGTTTGGTACATTATTTACTGTTTGTATCCTTTTAGGAATATCTTTAGGTTTTATATCGCCAGAGCGTAAACTTCCAATCAAAGAGTAATCTTTGAAGCATACGCTATTTATATTTAATGATCTAGATTTGACACTTCTATCGACGGGGATCTGAAACAATAAAAAGTAACGATGTATTATAATCAACACAGCCAACATTATCTTTTTTATGTCATAATGGTATGTGGCAATGGTAAATACATTATTCGTATATTATAATATAATCCTATCAGTATGTATCCTTATTATAGATATAAAACATAATAATATTTCACGGCCCTCAGTTATTACAGTCTTATTTAACACACTCATTTAAGCAGTAAGAACCAAATACGAACTGAGAACTGATATTATTAATGAATGTGGTATGGACAAAATTAGAATTTTCAGATTTATATAAGTGACAAGACCTGTAATTTCAACAAAGAAATGAGAACTACATTCTAATACCTCGAAATTATAGTAAACAACCTTTTTCTTCAATTCGATTTGAGAATAAAAATACGCGCTTAAATTTTTTTTTGCTTTTCTTTATTTTAAAATTAAAAATTACTAAAAATACGGTTTATAATGTTGACATATGCGTCTAAGAAAATAAGTTCTAATAAATCAGCAATAAATTGAAAATAATCCAAATCACAAAAATATTTAAATCGATGTCTCGTCATAATCGGGTAAATCTGGTTGCGGTTTTGTCATCGCATCCATAATAATTACGTTGTATAAGCAGCTGTCGCTGAAATAAAGCCAAATATGAAATGATACTGTATCTATATGATAAAGTTTATTTTATAGCTATGTTGTTTTGTAATGACTTGAACGTGCATCGAAAAGTTCCCCGCCAGTGTTTGCATCACGGTTCAGAGCGCCGTCACGCGAGGTGCGTCTGATGTACTCGATTGTAATCAGAAAGTCTGTTATACATATATACGATCCCTTTATCCTTCACGAGCTATAACATTACTTATGGTCCTGGTCAATTAATTTAAAAGACCACCAATGAATCGAAAGAAGAGAAAATGGTAACTAAAATATGCCTTATGTACCTACTAACATACTAAAAACAATATTTTCGATAGAATAAGGCGATTGTTTCTTTTGTGTCCGGAGGTTGGCAGTCAGTTCACCATATTTGTTTCTGTCATGCGAGGCGGCACTGGCAATTCCGGACACCGTCCGGTTTTGGGCAGCCATGATATTTTCTTTGTTTTCGTATGGTACTTTCTATCGTCATATTAACTACAAATTTATATGATCATACATATAAAGCTCTTCACCTCTTGTGACTTTGTTAAGTCTATTGCCATTCTTGTGATCAAATCCAGCAAATAATTACCCGATAATCATCGATACGCGCTGTCATCAATTAGGATTGAGGTATTCAGATTCTTTAATCATGTAGTTTTTACCTTTTTAGGTGGAAATAAAAATAGTTATAACTACTAAGCGTCTAACTTGACGTACGGCTTACAGACAGCTATTTTATTTATTTTACTAATGGGCCTGAGCATGATGTTATTGTGCCATCAAACCGAATGCAATGGACAGCCAGCCCTCTATCAGTAATAGTATATTTTGCTTCTAAAATGATTTATGACGCTTTTTTTGCGAACAATCCTTAAAACCACATAGTAAAACATTAAAATTAATGGCTGTATCTATAGTTAGAAGAAATATAAAAAACAAATTATTAATAAAACAAAAAAATATCTCGACAGCAAAACTATTTATCGGATCCAAAATTATCCTATCTTTTAACGTATACTACACACATCAACAATATTTAATTCAAATCTATTAGGCGGTTTCGATTACATTGATTATTTTGATGAATTAGAGTAATACGAACTTAATGACATTTGGTTTTTGCATATTATGATATTGTAATTGCGGAGCAGGACTAGGCATTATTCTTTATTTTTCCGACGCTTCTTTCGCGTAAAGTGGAAAGGATACAAGCAAATGTAATTGGGTGCGTACGATTTCCACGCACGTGTCAGAGATAAGTATCAGAGCGCAAAGTCACGAATGTGCCAATTGAAACAATTGCCCACTCCAATGAATCATTTTCCCAACTAAAAAGCAAACGAGTGCTACGAACTAGTTCACTTGATCACGATAATACACTACTTTACTCATTAAAAAATATTCACGACTTAAGCCATAATGAGGTAGCTATAGATAGAAATACCTCTATTTGCTTTTCACCGATGTATTACCATATATGTAAAAGGCGATGTGTGTATGTATGTTGCCTATAAACTCAAAAACGTCTACACCGATTTCGATTAAATTTACAGGGAATGTTCAGATTGGCCCAGCGGATGTTCCTGTGAAGTTTTGTGGAGATCGAATCAACATAATTAGTGCTACCCGGGCGAAAGTAGTAATGCGGCAGAAATATGCTCCTTGAGCCACATTTCCACTTACCTCGATTTGTGATCAAGCATTAGTTTAAACATTATAAAAAATATAGTACGTTATTTTGGAACTCAATAAATCTGGTAAAAATGTCCTTTAAGATAAAGTATTGCGTCCTTTTTATTCAATCGCGCAATTTGTATTAATTTAATAAGGTTAAAAGAAACCTTTAAGTGTCCGCGTAAGGTGATAAAAACATCAAACTGACGTGTAAACATGTTGATAATATTATCAACATCAGTGTATTTAATTATTTTTATTATGTATCTGATCTTATCTGATCGTATATTTGTATGTGTGTGTTTTGTTGTCTGTTTTTGGTGGGATATTGCATCACATACATATATGAAAATTACGCCCTAAGATATTTCAGGTTTAGAGGAATTTATACTATTTAATATTCTATATGGCTTTGTATGGAATCGTTTTTTTCATAACTTAAAATGTAAATCGATATAAAACAATTAGACGACCGTAGAATTTGGCGGTTAGAGTACATGCTTTAAGAAACCTGAGTACGCTTCCAGTTGAAAATATTTGTATTTTTTTAAAGTTGCAAATACACATTTTTTGGTCTGTTTTTTTCACTGTAACTTTTATCGGCATTATAGTATATCACCCTTTCACTGTTAAACTACAAGAAACCTTTAATATTTAAAATACAAAAGTTTAAATTTATAAAAACCAATCATGAGAACATTATGTAAAGTACAACAGAGGTGTTTTCAAAATGTTTGAACATAGAAGCGTGACTGCGCCGATGTTTTTGCATTCCTTATCGGTAACGAATAAGTTTTTGCCGCGATAACATAATGGCGCCTAATTATATTCCGGAAACAAAATTCCAGATCATCAATTTTGGCAGCACGTATCACCATTGTTGTGAATATCTTAATTGCACTCCTTTGTTACTTATTCACATAATTTTCTGGTAACAATGATTATTGTTACCAGAAAATTATGAAAAAAAGTCCCTAATTGCATCCAACTGCTTCCTTTAAAACAGACTTCTTTCATTCTTCTTCTCACATTCTGGGGATGTCTGCCAAATCGTTTGAAAATTTTCTATAAAAGTAGTTATGAATTGTTAAATATAACGAAATGGGATTTAATTTAAAATTTTCTTTAATTAAGTAGTTATTACAACTGTGGAATTAATACTTCAGGGGAAATGATAATTGTACGGAGCATCGTAATCTGTTTTAGTAGCCTTGTTTTACAAATATAAGTCTCAATTTTGTGCCACAATGATATGGAATTAAGCTTAAAAGGTCACTTGATACAAAAACATGTGTTTAGTTGCATATTAAAAAGTTACATTTTAAATTCTTAAACGCATTTTTACATATATTTTATAAAATTAACAGCAAGATAAAAATATCCAACGTGGCCGAAATAATAACCTATAAAAACACTAAATTTATGGTTTTTGAATTTAAATATAGGTAATATGAGTGAAAATGTAGGTCATATAGACGTTACGCTACGCCGTCAAACTTCATGATATATCTGTGTGTAAACATAATTTAGCAACAGTGTTATCGTTAAACCGCTAAACTCGCGGTTGCGGCGCCCGCGCCCTAAAGATTAGATACACGCAACAAACTTCTTGTCTGTACTTGCCGTAGTGATGATAAATTTTAGAAATGATTTACACTACGTGGTTATCGGGTTCACTTTAACGACGAACATTAGAAACCTAAGGCAAGTGACTGCAAAGTCCCTTTAGTTATGTTAGTTATACAATTCTTTATTGACGTTCCGTGTACAATTTTAACGACAATAGTCTAATGATTTAGGGCAGTGCTTCCCAACCTTTTTAAGTTCCCGTACATTTTAATAAAACGTTTTATTAATGAGTCTATAGTCGTCTCGAAAACGAATGTACTGTATTTTACCAACGTGCATAGTCTAGCACCTTAGTAAGTAATTTAAGGTACGTTATAACCTATCATTGTAGACATAATACACTATAATAAAGTTTATATAAGTTAATGCTATTGTTTTAACTTTTCAATATTTTCGCAATTACCAATACAGAGTAATTTTGACGTAAGTACCCCCAATGGAATACCGCATAACCAGTGGGTACCCGTACCACAGGATGGGAATCGCTGATTTAGCGTATGGACTACAAGCCGTAAAGAGGAATATTAATAGAATGTGGTAAAAATGCTATATTCTATGCCCTGTATAACACATTCATGTAAAAATCATCATAAAAGATTTATAACCAAATTAATGAATGAATGTAGCAGCACTTTCTTCCTCACAGATTATGGCAGAGTACATTGCGTTGCAATTACATGAAGTGTCAATATCAACACAGTAAGTAAAAAATAAATCTAATACTATCTTTTACTACTTATTTATGAACATAATTCTTTACACGTGTGTAGATAATAAAACGAAAACAGTACATATAATAGTGTCACGTTCTTTATAAAAGTTGGACAGATCATATAATAATTGTAAGGCCTTAACAATAACATATTATATTCTTAACCTGCAAACACAGTTCATGTTCGCATAAATTAAGCAACGCAAAACACAGACCAAGTAAGTACATGAATCGTGATAATTTGGAACGTTATTAATATATTTCTTAAAAAAGCGACTTGTAAAAAAGTGTCCCTATATGGTGTGAAACCAATAATGATTGTATTTACCTATTATGGAGTAACATTATCGATTTTCAGTTTAAAACTTTGGACTCGGTTCCATTAAGTACATTTTTATGGGCTGTCACTTTAAAAGATGGGTCGTGAAGCTGTCAAGGTCAAGCCAAAGTTATGGCTATAACACGTAGCAAAAACGGAGAACAAAAAAAATACTTACTATAATTACATACATTATATAGTTTTAAAGGAAAGGTTTTTGTTTTTTAACAGTACACTTTTAAACGACGATTTTAATCATTATTTTATCAAGATAAAGTTTTTTTTTCAAAATAACATAAGCGTCTTGTGAATTATAAACGTGTCAAATTGAAAATCTCCGATGCCAGGGATAAAATACATAACAATATGCGAAACTGCCGATTTACTATTATTGGTACTGTGTCATTGCATTTCACCTCGCCTGGTTACAACAAACAATTTTAAATCTATAAGACGTATTGTAAAAAAATCAGTCGTACTTGTGAGAATTATAATGTACGGCAACTACGTAGCCAATCATTTGTATTACTTCGATGTTATGAATTAGCGACACAAGGCATATTATAATGATAAACTGTCAGCAAATTGTGAACTTAACGAATCATTCACAATTTAATGTATCACAGCAATCATACTTTGAACACATTTTTAATATATTATTTTATTTTTAAACTATCACGTTAACACCAACCTAACTAACCTAACATTTTAACTTATACTTTTAAGTTTAAGTTAAAATGTTAGGTTAGGTTAGGTAATAACACAAGATTAATATCAGTTCTCAATTTGACCATTTGACTTCGAAAGTTTATAAAATGCCGATAAATGACAATTCGAATTTTCAATTTATCGTTGAGTTCAAAATTTGCTGACAGTTTATAATACGCCTAGGTCGATTGTAAGTTCACAATCTCTCGGTGACAGATACAATACACTGATGTTTTTTGCACACGTTTTGTATCCATGGAATAGAATAAAAATATTACTGCGTATTTACCACTGAACGAAACTTTTCCACGCAACAGTCGCTTAAATTAATGTTAAATATTAAGGCTAAAATGGGCTATAAAAATTAATATTGAATAGTTGTGGAAAAAAAACAAGTAAAATAACCAGTCCGCGGCGTCTCGTCTGAGCATTGCCAAACTGGATCCGTGCCACGAACAGGCGCCACGGCAATAGGAATTCCGTTTTACGATAACATATACACCTTGCTCTTTAGTGGCTGAGGCATGATGAAATCATGGACACATGCGACAACCGGTTATAAGATTTTTGAAGATTTTATATCTGTTATTACACTTTAAAGCAACTTAAGATTCGGCGACGATACGAGTTTATGTTGAAAATATATATTATGGGCGATCTATAAATGTTATATTCTTTTGAACTCATAAGCAATTGATACCTTTACTAGTTATACCCGTCACCTCACAGACCATACTACAATAGATCATGGTAGTATGTTCAATGCGGAACTGTTAGAAGAGATGCGGTTGTACCCACTTAAACAGAGGTCTAGTCACACTACTCAGTAAAAGTTGAGCTAAATGAGAATAAAACTTAGTTACCACTTAATTAGGTAAATGATAAAAATTATTGACACATGTCCATCATAATAAAATTTATATTGCAAAAAAGTATAAAAAAATTCTGAACCCTTTATTGAACGAGTGACAGGCTGTAAACCTATCGCTGTCTTTTTAGCCAAACAATCATGTTTTAACTTACATAAAGTCAATAAGTACACGCGATCATATATTACATTAGCTTTAATGACTTTTGTAAAGTTATCGACCGCTAAAAGAACTAAATTACCGATTGATGTGTAAAATTCTTCGGCAGTAAGTGTTCGCGGGTAAATTTATTTATTACCGGTAACAAATTAAACAAACTACGTTATTTGTTATTCGATTGTAACTTGAAGGCTGAAGGCTAGCCGATGCATATGATACACTGAAAAATATCGGTCAATTACTCAAAATTTGTGTTTTAAATAACAAACCGGTTCGAAAATGTTTCAATAATACCTGCTTACTACTACTATATATGACGTGTACCTTACACTGAACAGTTGTAAAACGTCCAGTTTTCAATAGATTGTGAAAAAGATCATGGCTTAGAAAATGTCTAGAGGAAAACAGCAGAAAACTGTTCGTGACCAATTAAAAATTGCATGGCAGTACAAAAAAAATATGAGTAGTCCATAAACTAATCATGTAAATGTAGATTTTTCAGATTTTTTAAAAGTAAAATTTGGACAAGTGGATTATCGTCTTTATGGATAAACCCGTATTGGAGAAAACGACCTAACTACACAGACCGTATCGGCAATATTCGAAGTAATAAAATGCGAATTCAAGAGGCGGCTACCGCGCGCTATCGACTGTTTGAAGGTTGAATTGGTATTTATATCATAAAAGTTCTTGATAGCTCGTAACTAAAGACAATGAACACCAATTACGAGAATATTATGACTTCATAATGATGTATAACAATATAATGAAGGTTGTTTAATATGTAGGCTCGCAGGTTTTCAGGACGCACTAACGACGTAAAAGTGACATTATTGGAAACATTTTGTTCGACACTGTACACACTGCAGCTTGTGGGTCAAGTATTCTCAAAAAGCATATAATTCCCTGCGCGTCAATAATAATGGGTTCAGGACGCTACTCAGGTTACAAAGATTTTGTAGTGCGTCTGGATTGTTTATGGGCATGTATACGGATAGCTTCGAAACTATGTTACGCAGAAGAACAGTATCCCTGACGCACCGCCTGAGAACTTGTGGTGACACTAATTGTCACCGTGGCGTGCAGATAGAGCTCACCATTCTGGCGGCACTGGGTAGCTCTTCATATAAAATAAATAATTTTTATTTATATATATTTTACATGTACATTTACTAATTTAGTATATTTAAGTTTCTCTTTGTATGAATGTTTTAGTATATATATGAACTCATGGACTGATAATAAACAAAGTTATTATTATTTATTATAGGCCCTAAGAAAAAATATATTGTAATATGTGTATGTGCAGTAAATTAAATAAATAAAAGGTTCCCATAACCTTTAACCCAATGTTCTCATAAGATATAATTAGGTATGTTGCGACAGCAAATTAGGTAAAAGCACTTTATGAAGGGAAAGACGATTTGACGGAATAGGAAAATAAATCTTTTTTCGTTATCCCTCCTCTGTTAATTAAAGGTGGGACAAGGCCTATGGGTAGCGGTCACTAAATATCGGGTGAAATGCTTACTGTCAACTTCTTCTATATAAATAGAATAGCTATCATTTATACAATATATTTATAATAAATATATAATAGTTAGAATTCCGCTCAAGTAAAAACACTATTAAATGAATTTAACATTGAAAGCACATTTTAATTAAATCCTTCCTATATACATATCTAAAATCCTCATCAAATTAACAACCACTACGAGCATACAAAAACAAGGAAGTACGACTTAAACCAAATATAACTTCCGAGAGTGCATAAAAAACTGCGGAAGCCAATTTAAAAGCAAATCGACTAACTAAAACTACAGTAATGCATACCCGGTTAAGATTGGAAAACCGTAATGGATGAATGGGTTGCTGGGATCAATTTAGTGAGAAAAAACCATATGTATATCAGTGTCTGTCACCCTTGTCTACTAAACTTTGGAAATGTGGATAGGTAGGTACCTACCTAGGTAGGTGTATTTTTGGGGTAGAACTGTTCTGTCTATAAAAAAGGTCGTTGTTGACTTACCCAATAGGAATAGTTAAAACTTTATATTAACATTCAATAAAAACATTACATCCGTTTATTTCCGATTTAATACCGAACGGAATTACAATAAGTACTTATATACAACACTCTTTTCTCTAAGATGCTCTTGGTTTGCATCTAAGCCGACCTATATTTCCACTGCACCAACTTTTTAACGCGGCTATATCGCGTATAGTCACGTTAAAAATACCCATGAGTGCTCGCAGTCGGCATGTTATATTGTTTAACAAGGTCGATGTATGGGATACATTTACATGGCAATAGCTTCGCGCGTGATGATGTAACGCATACGGAAGATATCTGTGTGTTTAATTCAATCATATTCAATCTACGCTAACTAGATAAAAACTCTCACGAAATCATAAAAACCTCAAAAACAACTTTATAGTCATAGACATTAAGTCTAGAATAGAATGAGATGCAAAATTGAATAATGTTTCGTTGTATCATTTTGGTACTCAAACTACTACAGTAACTTCATAAAGAATAAGAAGAGAATGAAATGTAAATTTGTTATGAAGTGTTGATACAATAGTGATTATGGATCGTTGGTTTGTATCTCAACTACATTTTATTAATAAACATTCGTTGTATTTGTTTCTTCATACATCTATTACGGTACTTTTAATATTCATTATGGTCGCTTTCCTTAATGTCACGTATCTCTAATATCTAGCGTTTTTCCTGAGAAATGTTAGGAAAAAATGTGTACGGTACATTTTTGCACACATTTTTATTTTTGGATGTCATGGAATCGAAAGGGACTTTTCACAATTGGTATTCGGTATTAACCCTAACTGTTATGTGAATTTCAAGCTTCTTTGGAACTTGTGGAAGTGTCAATGTAATATACATTGACACTTCTTTAAAGCAAACTGTCTGGCAGTGATTTTATGTGTGGAAGTGCGGAAGTGATTTTTATACTTCGTGATTTACTTTGGCTACAGCGCTCTTCGGTCCCTTTTAACATTTCTATTTTTCTTCTTTCTTTTCAACATGAGCTGTCAAATGGTGTTACGGTGGCTATCGACATAGGTGGCGCCCGTGACGTCATTCTAGTTGTACACGAATCATAGATCATAAGAAAACCATTCAATTACATATTTAATTCAAACCGCGTTCCACGACAACTGGCAAGTCAGACGATAGACCCTGATCGATATAGCTCGGCTGAAGCATCCACTGTCCCTATTGCGACATATATTTGCAACATAAATTACAGTTTTTAGTTTTTATGAAGACAAATGAGAAAGCGACCTGATTATATGTACATTGGCACATTGTTTAGTAAAAATAATGCGTGTAGATAAGAGAAATAGTGGAAATGGGAAAGAGAAGGGAGAATTGGTCATCCGATACCTGTCACATGAAAGTAGAACAAACAGAAGAGCAGAGGTGATTTTACTTCGCGTTAGAGTCAGTAGATTCGTGCAGTCAGCTTGTCAGCTGTTGGTTCCATTACTGTTCACAAGTGATCCAAAAATGAATAAAACGTAATTACATGCCTATCTTAGATTTGTATTAAAAGATTAAAAACTAAAATAGCAGCAGTAACCGAGTTGTATTCGTGAGAATCCGCAATTAACGGATGAATGTAAAAACTTATCTGTCCGTTAGTAGACCTGGTAGAAAATTTACAATTTAAGATCGTGTGAAAACCGTTCCTGCATTGTGTGTCATAAGAAGTTTCTCATATGAAATAAACTACAATTATTCTACTATTATATGGATATATAAACTAAGTAAACAAGTGTTGTAATCGTATGTTACTACACTTTGCAAATTACGTAAGATGAGATATAGAATACATAAATTAAAAATTATCTGAGGTAACCTTTGACCGCAATTTTAACATCCAAATGTTATAAATACGATTGTAAGCTTGTTTGTTGGTTTGTTACGCCTTCACGCCTTAACTCAACCAATCATCATGAAATTTTGCACACGTATTGTCAGAAATATAATAAATAATAAATATAAAAATATAAATATCAGAAATAGTCGAAGATATACAAAGGAGAAACGAATGCGTGCGGAGCTGGAGAATGGCTAGCCTTATCATAAAGTTTTGAGTAACATATTATTTTTCATAGAAGCTTCGTCGTACTGCGTAATAACGTGAAGTAACCTGTCAAGACTTTCGAGTAATTGGAGGACAATTTCAGACCAGAATACGTGGAAGTCTGGAGGTATGATTACATTGGTGTAAACTAGAAAAATGTAAACATCAACGTCGTTGTTTCGTCACACTATTGTCGTTAACCATATCCTAGCACAAGTTTTTTAAGCTTAGTTTGAATGTTTAAAAGATACTAATAATATACACAAGAAGTAAAAAAGAAAGAAAACAAGTAAGTAAACACAGAAAGAATAATATACAAACAAAACAGAAAAATGTACTTGTGAACAGATTACATAGTCGTCTATATATCTCTAAAGCTCAATTAATACTATATTAACAACTTAGTACTATACAATCTCAATTGAACTCGATATGGGAATGTAATACACGACAATTTGCTGTAACAACCCGTTGACCCTTTTAATTCGAAGAGATAATATACAGCTGTTGAAATGCACGTATCGAGATTCAATTTATTTAAGGTTGTATTTAATGAATACAGAGGTCGTAATGCAA
>JWHW01030920.1:287771-308205 GCA_000931545.1 Papilio glaucus | reverse complement strand
CGTACGTACGTTTAAAAGTACTAGGCTACCGATAATCGAATTAGGGGAGATTTCACCGTTGAAAATAAACGAATCGATTTCACCATTTGCATTCTAAACTAAGTTTAACAAAACTACGTTCTGCTTAACCGTGCTCCCTTAAACGCGTAACCCGATTTTAGGTCGAACTACCCGCGTTTATTTTCAACGGTCCTCTTAAGGGTATAAGTCCCGATTAATAAGTCTTACTACGGATTTTATCCTGCCTTCGATTCATTTCAAGCAATACGGCCTCACAGAACATGGCCGTGAAGAAGTGTTTGTAAGCATTGCATTACGTCTCCGTCGTGCCTGCTGATTGACGTAGTGTGTATAGCAACATATAACTTTCGTTTGTGGTTATTACAATAGCGGAAAGATACATAAAGTAATATATGTAAGTTTATACGTTATATTCCAAGTCTAGACAGAGACTATATTCATTTGCTATTTTGCCATTTAGACAAAACAACTCTAATAGAGTAATTCCCCCACCAATAATGTTGATTTAAGAGCTTTATTTCCACTGTTTCAATCCGGAGTTGCCGAGTTCCGTCGCGCAGTCAGTAAAACAAAGTCCTGGGTATAATTAATAAAATACGAGTTCCGTCAGATCTTCCCCAACTCCTTCGTTAAATCAGATAAAAAATAGTATTAATGGCGCAAATGGGATGGGGGGAGGTTACGTTTTTTATTCGATTTCTTTATTAAAAAGTAATAAAGAAAAGTTTGATAAGGCTACATTAGTTATTTCTAATTTGCTCTCGATTTTCTGTTGTGTGAATATTTTTAAGGGTATATATACCTATACTACAGTATAGGTTGCAGGTATGTTTTAACATGCACTATGTTAAGCGGTTGGAATACTTTTGACGTAAGGTACGTGACGTCGGTAACTGAACTCCGGTGGGAATTATTAGGGAACCAAAGGACCACGGGACGGAACTCTAACGGACGGCGTGTACAAGTGTCACACTTCAGTTAGAGGACGGAACTCTGTAGTATCCCTTTAATCCTATCGACTTACTAACATGAGTACGATTTTAAATCCTTCACGAATCGAATTAACAGATAAAGGAATAGTTTATATGCTTATGGCGCAGATGAAAAGGGGTTTCTATAGATGCTGAAAGTGTATATCATTTATTATATTTAAACAACATAGCAAATAGCAAGACAATTCATTTTAGAGGGTTAGGTCAAGCGGCTGGCGCTCAACCACCTCGATATCCATTGGAAGCGTAGATTTTTTCAAAGTATTATACTTATTATTCAGCGAAAAGTACAACCATTTATTATTCCATGATAGAGAATATACATACATTTAAAGAAATAACCACTGATTCTAATCCATTTATTAAATTGTATATTTACAAAAGGTAAAAGCTTTAAATGTATCAGAGCTTAACAAAGATTTCGCGTTTAACATGCGATGAAGAAAATCGACAAAACGATTGAACGAACAACGCCCTCTCTTAGTTCAACTAACTGTCATAAAATAACTGTCCAATAAACCGCGTGTAATTATTTATTGATCCGGGTAATAATACACAAAAATAACCAACTTTTACTTTAAATTAATAATTTAGAAATTTTACAGTATTTGACACAAAATGGATTGTACTAAGAAAGTAACGTTCCGCTCGATATTTCATTACGTTGAAACATCAGCCGATGACCAAACAACAAAGGTAATCACAATATCCTTTTCCTATGGCTTGATATGGAGTGATGCATTAACCGAGCACTTCAGCCAGCTAACTCTGGTATAAATATCGTAAATACTTCTACGTATGGATCTGCATTGCTCGCTGTATGACTTTCAACTTCAATCCGGCCAGTAAGTAAAGTAAAGAAATAAAATTTTACTGGCGTCACATACTGCTTGATTAATTTCTATTGATTATAGGCAGTAAAGTATACTCGATTATAATATATTCCGCTGTTTTCTGAAAATTATTCGTCATTTGTCTCTGTTAGCCTTAACATAGGTCTTGTAAGTCGCTATTCAGATCGTTTATAATATATGGTAATCCCTATATAAAAACTTTTTTTTAATCACAAAGTGCCACTATGCTTATTGGTGCCGTAGTCAAGAAAAATTCGCAGACCCAAGATTAATAAAAATGAGGAAACTTTTTAAAATATCAAACCAATTAAGAAAATATTATTTTATAATGAAATTAAACACTTAATTACCCAATCCTCCCGTGCAGTTTATAAGATAACAAACACAAGTACTTGTTAAAAAATTAACCATATTTAAAGCATATTATTTCACAATTGATTGTGTCACTTAAATATTACTGAATTGTTGACTCGCTCTTTCTGCAATTTAAACGTACCTATCCTCTTTTTTGCTTGTTCAGAGTACGGATTAAGGCATGACGTAGTCCTCCGTGTTGATATTGTGGACGCCTATAAATGGGCTAACGATAATTTGCGCGCGAATAAGGTTCAAAATTCTTTGCAAACTGGTACTGTAACAGTAAATGAAGTAAAAAAGAAGAAAAAAAGAATCGAACACAGGTCGTTGCACCGAATTGTGTTATTCCTCGAAGTGTACATTCGATTTGATGACTAAATGTATCATCGTTTTAGCGTTTGACAAATCTAATACTAATTATCAATCAGTACGCCTGTCTGTTTAGATAAATTTAGATTTATATTGAGTACAGAATTATGAAGTATATTTATAATAGAACAATCTTGTCTTTTTAACCTCACTTACGCATACACATTAGCAGTTACCTTTTGTCAAAGGCCGAGAACTGAAAATACCCAAAAGCAATCTCTTTGCGAATCTAGAACATCAACATCGTCTGATCTGATAATGTTGAACAAGAAAGTGTTCTAAGCCTGACTACAAGATGGCTTGATAAGGTAAAAGATTGTAATTTTGTATTATAAACCAAATACAAATTTAAAAACAACTTATGTTGAATCGAGTGTGAAGATGTTGAAGAGAGTGTAAGGCATAATGTTTAACAAAAGGTGATATAATGATCTTAAATGTTTACTGTCTACGCCGACCTTGAACCCTAAAAGTTTACGCATACATTATGCCATGAGAAGGAAGAGCTTCCAACAAAAAAAAAAGAAAAAATATTCAATTTTCTTACTCTCTACTTCTAGTCCGTCACCGCATCTTCGTCTCCGCATATATCTATTTAGTAGCATCTTACTTAGCAGATACAAAGATAATATAAATCTTCCCCTTCAGTACAGTCTTGAGATATTATTATTTATTTGAAAAACGCTGCTTTTTTTAAATAAAAACCCCGCGCCTATAAAGTAAAAAACATTAAACAAAAATAAAACCGACTTCAAAAAAACCATATTCAAAAACAAGAAATGCACTACACTTAAAAGTATAAAATAATTTTACGCAATTAAACATAAGAATCAATTCTTAATCATATTTCTATCGCAATAAAGTGCTATAAAATCTGGTCCATCTTTATCCAGCAATTTCTTCAGCCTTTGGTGCCGGTTTGTTGGTGGGATATTGAAATAAAATAGCACGTATAAAATTACATATACGCATAGTATTGCTGCCGAAACAGTCTGCTAAGAATGTTCTTAAACGGAATATGAAAAGCGTATGGATTTTACTTACATTTACAATATATCTCCAAATAACGTATGCAGCTAAAGCAGTTAGAATAGGTTTTGCGTATGTAATTCGTAGCTAAATGGAAATATCAAATGTACAGACAAACACGACTCAATTACAAGGTTATACGCATGTACTCGTTACGTTCAATAAAGTTCTTCATAGCTCACGACGAACGCTCACTTTTAATGTTATAATTTAAATTTTATTTTAATAAATGTTATGGTGTATTAGCCTATTATTTTAAATGTTTTAATTTAAATAATATTCACCGTCACTGATATCTGGGTTGTCTTTTGTTTAATAACAACTACACCCGTTGTTTCTAAGACGAGATACGCTATATGTTTATAAAATTAACTAAGAAGGTATTAACTTGCCGCGCTACTGGCAACAAAAGACTACGTCTTTAGGACTTTTGTAACACGATGGATGGTTCCAATTTATTTTAATGAAAATATGCTTCAATTCGATGCTCACAAAAAAGCACCTAATGTTTTCTGTGCATATGCATTCACGCATAATGAAATGTGATATAAAATGAACGCACACTTTCAACAAATGGACCATTTTATTTTAAAAATATAAAAAAAACTCTCAAGTAGTTAATTCGCAGCCTAAAATGGAGTAAGGTCGCAACCTTTGGAACGAAGCCAAACCAAAAATTCTGTCGATTTACCTACCTAAATTAAAAAATTAAAATGCTAGTCTGTCGGTTTAGGGCAAAAATGTCGGTTAAATACAATTATGTTTTGAAATAAAGTTAACTTTAAAAATAAAATAAATAAATCTGGTCATCGGCGTACAAGAGACATTTTACAACTAACTCACCCATTCATAATCCACACTCTTCGTCTTTCAAAGCTTTCAAACAATCCTCCATAAAGAGATTAAACAGCCACGGGGATGCTACACCTTTATTGGTGCTAAACCAGTCTGAGTAGGTCCCGTTAATCCTAACACAAGCAGTAGAATCTTTATAAAGAGACTTCAATGCTTGTATAAGGTCACTGTTCAATCCAAATTCAATTAAACTTGACCACAGATCATCTGTTTTAACTTTATCATAGGCCTTTTATAAGTCTACGAAGGCGCAGATTTTTTTTGTTTTACAGCCAAAAACTTTTCTGTAATCATACGTAAAGAAAAGATCTGATCCATGCAACCCATTCCTTTCCTAAAACCTGCTTGCACATACCATATTTTTTCTTCTGTTTCTTTCATGACTCTTTCAATCAGTACTTTAACATAAAGTTTTCCCACAATGCTGAGAAGGCTGATTCCTCGGTAAGTTTTACAATCATGCTGCGAACCTTTTCCTTTACATAAAGGAACGATGACGGCTTCATACCAATCTTCCGGTACCAGGCCATATCTCAAACATATATTGAAAAAAACCCACAGCAGGCTTGCAACTAAACTTTCTCTAGCTCTCAGCATTTCAAGAGAAATCCTGTCATACCCGGGTGTTTTGCTCAATTTCATTATTTTCATCGCAATCTCATTCAAAGTCTTCTATCGAAATCTTTACCTTTCCTACACCTGTTCTTCATAAGTATTTGCCCTGTTAGATATAGATGCGTCCTCACATTCAAATAAACTTTCAAAATATTCCTTTCATCTCGTCAGAATTGCTACTTCGTCATTCAGAAGGTCCCCAATCTCATCACGAACAACAGTTAACTTTAACTTCTTAAGTAATAACCTACTACTAACCTACCCGTACATATGTTTTATCAAAAGCATAACCTACGAAGTGTACAAATCTATCTAATTATCTGCATGAAATGTTTTGTATAATGTTAAAGTAAAAATAATAAAATGACACAATTTTGAAGTGTTAACTTCTTTAGCCGCGTTAGACGATATTTGACAGGGGAACATCTTAATCGGTTGGGTTGAACAACATACTTATTTGCATTTGAACAGATTCTACGAACTTTTTTCCATTTATTTTTCTTGTATTGAATTTCGAATTTTATTGTTTTATACACAAGGATTTATTTTTGTTGTTTATTTAATTATTTTTGAACTTTTGTCTCGCCTTCCCACCAGGTTCGATTTTTCTCTACTTTTGCCAGTTTTTATTTAAGGTTTATTCCACTTTGATCACCTGAAAGTTAAATCACCCGAGTCACGTAGCCTGGGCAAACAAAGTTGAGTAGTTATCTGTCAAAAATTTTTAGTGGAATCAAATCATCTGAGTGCATGGGTGCCATTTATTTTTAGTACTAGTAGTAGTTAGTTGTTAATTTATAGTTATTTATACCACCCAGATTATAAAAAGAAAATCACTTCGGTGATATCAGGTGATCAAAGTGGAATAAACCCGTATGTATTGTTTATTTTTATTAACTACTCGGCTCATCGTACTTCTCATTATTATAGCATAAAACTCAGTTTTAAACCTGATAATACCATTTTAACCAAACACAGTAATATAATGCTGTAAATAAAAATTACCCTAGAATTGTTACGAAACCATCTACTTCGTAATAAATAGACACGTAACCAAAGAATATAGTAAAGTGATATGATAACAGTTGGACACTAAACAATTGATACCTAGGCTGGGCGCGCGCTGCGGAACAACGATCGTTGGAGCGTGGCAGTAATTGTACCAACTTCATTTATGACTTTAATTATAGTCATTATAACAATAAAAATGACGTCACTGCAATTAATTTGTGATAAACTTGTAAAAAAACAACATACATCATATTACAATAAATTTCTTACTTTAATGGAAGCCGTGGTAATTTTTAATATTGCTTGTTCTTGAAAAACCACGCAGGAAGCATTTTAGGAAGTAGGCTAGATAAAGGTAATTAGGTTTAGATAAGATAAGGGAGAGAAATTTACATAGAAGGTATATTTTAGTAGAAAGAAACTTTGATATATGTATTTAGGATACTCAAAAGTTGAGTGACGTAAGCTTATATATTTTCAATAATCGAGTCAACGCGATCGACCGGTTCGAATTGGTAGTGACATCAGTTAATCGCATTGCCATTTATAAACATAAAATGTATGTGACAGAGATTTTTTATTTTTCTGTTAACCAGTCACTACTCCTGTATACCTGTATACCTTGGATATACTTTTCAGACTCCTGTATATTAATATATTTGCTATTACCCTTTCCATTCCGTTTCGTCGCATTTTCCGACATACTTCGTAAAAGGGTGTGACGTTTTCTCTTTCAGTTATAATCATATAACTTACATTGCAACATAGTCTTTTAATTATTTTCTACATAGGTGTTTTTGTATGGATAAGGAAGTTAAATGACTATGGCTAGTCATAGACATCCGCGACAACCAAACGAGTTGCAGAAGTATTGGCAGCCTTTATATACTAATACTAGCTATGCCCCGCTATATGTACATAGAGATCTTTTGTTCTACACTTTACGTCTCTATGATGACATATGCTGATTGTTATCTATATATCACACCCAGTTATATTATATATAGTGTAAGAGCACATAATACGTTTGTGTACAAATCTGTATTTAATGGCAGTATTAATTGTAGACAATGATAAGCACAATATAGAAAATCCAACCAATAAATCAACAGATTATATAACCACACGGCAACAAAATTATTATGTCTTGCACTCGTAAACGTGACCTATTTATTTTCATGGTAAGTTATTTACCAAAATGCAACGAAATACTAGCGTGAATGATCAAATTATAATTATTATTATTGATAAACGAAACGTATATTTATGCGTTTAACTAAAACGTTGCAGGCAATTTAAATAGGTGAAAAAGTTTTGTAGATATTCGGACTTCAGATGTCGAAGAAGCAAGTGCCAGGACTGTGCCATATAGAAAATCCCTCCTCTCTGCCTACAGTACTGGGTTAGGGGGATTGGATTAGGGAGTGCAATGTACCTATCTTTTTAAAGATTTTATGGCCTGGTAACGAGACTTTCAAGCCTACATATCTATTTTGTACGACGGAACCATAAAACAAAATGTTTTTTCTTCAACCAACAAATGGACGATCGAACGCTCAGTCGCTCAGGTCTACAACCGGCTTTTAAGTAACACTGAGACGTGTAGTAGCTATAGTCCTTCTTTTAATTACAAAAACAGTCAAGAATAAAGATGTCAGTACCAAACTACCCCAGTAGCGATGTTGAAAATGTAACCCGTACCAACCAACAACTATTTCCATAAGTGTACGTTATATTCCTTACGAAAATTAAAATTAAGTTTCAAAATTACAAAGTTTAATTTGGGTTAACAGTATCGACTTACATTCAAGTAATTACCAATATAAAAGGTTTTATATATTATAAACGTTTGTACAACAAAGACCACTACTATTTTTATATATATGACGTAAATTAGTTCCTACATTGATTTATAAATGAATTATAAATTAGGTGGTTTAAATACAAATGTACGATACGTTTTACTGCAGTTGTGGCCTTTGTTCGGTTGTGAATATTAAAAAAAGAGAAAAATGCATTTAAGATAACATGGTAATGATTTTAATTCTACACTGCTTTTGTTCTTACATTGTTAGTGATTTCTGAAAATATATCATGTGAGAAAAAATGCCTTTATTTTTTCTGTTCTCGTGACAAGAATTTTAACGATTGTACACTAATTAAAAATGTATTATCTTAGTCGATATAAAGTCTACGCCAAAACAATTAAACCAACAATTAACTAATTACAAAACATTCAATGAATACGTCCTTGGCAATGATTTAGGAACTACCTGCATCCGCAGTGTTGTAAGTATTGCTTAAATCATATCACTCACCTTCGACATAATCGTTATTATATGCACTTCGTCCTCTACAACACATTAACGCTCTCCCACTTTTCCATAATGAAGAAGGCTTAAAGAGATCGGTATGAGACCAAAAAAATCCTACCGAACACTATTTAAACCGCGCGAATATTCGTATAGCATTTTCGGAACGCCGTATCGCGGCGAAGGCCCGATCAATACTGGATATGTTCGGTGCCGGCGGATAAAGCAAAAACTGAGTCGGGTACGCGTGCGCGCGCAAACTATTGTTGACTGAAGCGCATGTGTAAATGCGATGTGATGAGTGGTCCTGCCTCTGGCCTGGCCCTATAATACTCTGTATCAGCACGAGTTCGTCGCCAGCGGACTCATCTTATTAAAGTCTTAGACGAATAATTACATTGCAGTATCAATTGCAACTGAATACAAGAACGGGCCGGCGCGTTTCCACGTTACGAAGGATTACGAAATGGAGCGTCACCGGTATTGCGTAGAACGTCATATTGCGCCGGTGAACTACTTTGTTTAACTAAGATCTTTTACCAGACAGGCATTACGATATTTAAACTGTTAGGTAATGTGGTAGGTATAGAAGTAAATGATTTTGACTCTAGGACCGCGAGCCACGGCCAAGAGACGATATCAGGTTCAAATCATTAAATATAATTGTAAAATGGCACAACCTCCTGCGCTTCTTTAAAACAAGTCTATCAAAGGGATCTCATTGGGCGTGTGCTATTTGCCTCTTATCCAATATAAAAGTCATACTAATACTTTTTTAACAAATCAAATGGCATTATATAGTGTATTAGCATTTACATGACACCTTTGTATTTCTGATGAAGGCGGTTATTGTGGTTTCATACTCCAGTTTACGTAAGAGTAAAACTCGTCAATACAAAGATTGGCTACTATCAAGTTTATAGACATACCTTATGAGTTTACGTAAAAATTTGAAGTAGTTGTAGGTATTAGCTGCAAATTAAAAAAAAAACTTAAGTGATATATGTATGTACAGTACGTACTATATATTTGTTTGTATTTTAAATAGAAGTATTTTAAATAGAAGTAAATGTTGGTAAATATATGTATCCTATTATATATTTTCAAAGAAAAGTCAAAGAAAAGTTGGGAAGCTCGAATAAACTGCAAAAATCATAGTTTTAAGATGCACGTAGATTATGACTTGAGACTTGATAGAAAAATTACAGAGTTACGTTTCTTTTTCTCATTTTCACGTATAGTATTAGATAAGGGCATAAGAAATTTATAACCCCATCTGTTATTTGATCAGGTCCTAGATTATATATTGACAACATGCACAATGATACTTTACAAGTGGTTTGCCGAACTAAATCTGGGGCTAACACTGATAAATCGTAAAAACAAAATTAGAATAAGCTCTAGCGTAATGGCGATTCTACGTGTCATGTTTATGTGGACGTCAAGTCGTTCTCGAGTTTAATAGTGAACATAAACTTACCTCTAGTTTACTTACTTATGCCATCGGCGAGTTACGCAAGGGTTCAAGCTAATTTTGTTCTTACGATTTAACATTTTTCACCCCAAGGCCCTGCAGTGGACGACTTTAGGCAGTAGCGAAGAAGGTATAAATTTCTTATGCCGTGTCTTAGACCAGTAGGTTACGCTTGCAATGGTCACCAATAACAGATAAAAAAATTAAATACATTTATGATTTCAGTAAACTGAATTTTATTAGGATAAAGAATTCTAAAATAGGCGCGTTGCCAGGTTTAAGTATGAACTTTTGAGGAATGGATACTATGAACAAATAGACAATACGTGCTACTATCTCTATTGTGGATGATGCTGTGTTTGTTTTCTGGTTTTCTGTTTGAATCTGTAATGTTACTGACGTCTGTCAGAGGTGTCAGTGTCAGAAAATTTGGTTAATTACATTTGAAATGCAACATTTGCTTGATAAATAATAATCAATAAATAACTGAATTCGATGTGAAATATAGTAAAGTTTTATTAACATTTGCAGAACACTGACTGACTGAAGTTGTTAATATTTTAACGATTTAAAACCGTTGCTACCAAATACATATTATGGAAGCGGTGCGTAGTAGAATATTATAAATACATATTGTTAAGTCTTTGTCATGTAAGAAGTCTATTTTATTGGAATAATTGTAAAAGAAGTCCGCGACGGATAGTCATGACAACACTAACAATTCAAGATGTTTTCTGTTTCGGATCAAATAAATCAAGCAACAAGAAAGTGGGCAAAGATGGTGTTCTACCATTTATTATATTACCACTTTTATTACTGGTCGCCACAATATCTCGAACGATAACCATAATAATAATGATTGTTATTGGAATGGGAGCATTATATGTTCAAACAAGGCCTCGTCAAAAGAACAGGTGAATTTAGTTAATGTCAACATTAAATTTATGATTTATTAAATTCTTGTATTTTTTTCTGTAATACCTTGTTTCTTGTAGCAAACCCTTTATTGATAATATTTAATAGACAGTTTTAATTGATTTAATAATATTCTTCCTTTAAATGTGGTCAAAGCTGATAATGACATTCATTGTTCTGGTCACATTTTCACTCCAGATATATTTAATAAGTAATAAATAATCAATGTTTAAATTTCAGATCACAATTCTTCTTCTCATGGACCTTATCATCTGGAGTTTGGATGTTTCTCGTTTTTGAGATTGCAGTTTTAAGATTGCTTGAAGTAACACAGTTAGAACACTTTATTTTATTGGTACTACTAGCATGCACGTGTTTTTTCTTCTACAAAGTAAAAGCAATTGCTGATTTTGAACTAGCAACTGGATCATCAAAAGGAAAAGAATACAGGTATTGCAATAAAAGTTTTTATATTTTCTTTATTTTCAGTATCAAATGTTCTGAGACAAATACTGAGTAGTCTGCAGTAGTTTTCGGATGTTAAGTATTTAGTAGTTTGGACGATTTAGGGAAAAATCTCAACATCATAAATTAAAATTACTATACCTTCACATTCCAACCTTCCTTAACTTTATATTCTAGTGATAGTGATAGTATCTGTAAATACATACTAATCTGTTTTGTTGCTTCCAATTTTCATTATTCCTCATCAAGTATAGACTTGACTAAACATGGGTCTGTACAATGAAAAAAAAAAACAATTACCCAAAAATTGGAGACAAATGAATGACCACCACCAGTAAACCACTCTATATTATGTGATCAACATAATACATGAATAGTCATCAATATCAGCCAAAAGGATTCTGGCAATATGTGTAATAATTTAGTAATATTCTTTTTAGCCATTCTGAGTAAGTTTAAGCTTGTACTAGGCAATGTTTCGCTACAATAGTTGAATGTTGGGTCCAATCCCTCAACCAATTGCTTGTAATTTATCGTCTAAACTATTAGGCTACTGGAATTCTAATTCTACTGGTGTGAGACAGTACTGTCCTCATAATATGATCATAAACTAAAAGTATAAGAAAAAAAAAATTATCTTTTACCTATTTTCAGCCCAGTTTTAACATCAGATTCACATTACTGTCAAATTTGTCAAATAGAAGTTAATGATAGATTTTTTCATTCAATATGGTAAGTTAACAATTAACCTAATTTTTTTTGTATAAACATAATATCAGTAATAAAGTTATATTACAATAACAGAAATAAATTTTACAAATAAAAGTAGTTTTAACTTTCATTACTTTAGTTTAAATCATTAATAATTGTTTAAAGTAGTAAGATACAAATACATATAAAGTAAACCTTATAATAATTCTATTTGATTTATTGTTTTATATTTGATATGATGACGAACATGTATGCATAGATGTATGGATGTAAAAGAAATGAGAGAGATGTGTCAGGATTGCACCGATTGAAAATCCATAATCTCTGCCTCCATACCCTCTGGGTTCCGGGCATATTTATTTATATTTAAATATAGCTTTTTATGTGAACAGGTGGAATTGTTGTATCCTAAGGCAAAACTACATTTACTTCTTTGTTGGACAATTGTTTGCGTTTTCAACAATCCTATATGGAACCAATTTGGGTCTTACAACAGTGTGTCAGCCATTTTTAGTTTATGGCATCATTCTATTACCCCAAGACTGTGAGGATGTTTACTTTGAATTCCAGTAAGTGATGTAATAAAATTTTACTTTCTTTATCCAAACCCTCAAACCGATAATGCCTACATTTTGAGTATAATAATAGCTAAAATGCTGATAAAGAAGATTAAAATAACAGACTCAAGATACGCAGACTCTTAATGAGTTAACAACTTAAGACCACAATTGATAGAACTACTAACGCCATCTATTACAGTATAAATGTACTGGTGTTTAACATTTTACCCATGCAAAAATCCAAACTTGAAATTTACCTATAAAGAAGTTATCACATTATTTTATTTCCAGGTTAGCAATATCATTTGTATGCTGCATGTATGGATTAGGATATTTGTGTGTGATTACCCTTTTATTGATACGTCACGTATTTGCATTTATTCCAAAATATATGGGTAAGTTTTTATTTTATGAAGCACAGATAGTAAGTTAAGATAAAACTATACTTATGATTTTTTTTTATTTCAGCACCACAATGGAAAAAATTGGTAAACACGACAGTGTGATACAATCAAACTTGTCATTAAAAGTACTGTGTACATTTCCAAAGAGAAAAAAATGTTATCATTATTAATAAGTAGTCGTTTTTTCAACTGTTACAAAATTTCTTATACATTTTTTTTATAATTTTTAGTTCAAAAATGTAAGACCTCTAATGTATTATTGTAATCTAAAAACAGACATTGTCAGAGTGTTATATTATATTATATTGTTTTGAAATGGAATAATACATAAATAGTATACAAAAACACTTAAAAATTAAAACACATTCATGCATTCTTAAAAAGCAATACAGTTTGTTTCAGTATTTTAAACAGATAAAAAAGAAATGAATAATAGAGTCATAATTAACAATAATATGAAAAATAACATAAAAAACTAACTACTCTTCGCAAACAGAAAAGAAAAAGTAACGTAAATAATAGTTTGGCTAATTATAACTTTATCTGAAACTGCAAAATATGTCAAAATCGACTCAGTAATACGAAAACTCGTATTTGTAATTAGCCTAGCTGTGTATTGCTAATAAATTAAGAAAACTACCTCGCAGCTTAAAGCTCATAGCTCATTAGAGCCAATCGACAGCCGACCCGCATCGCTTGCTGTGCGGCGTACATTCGTTGTCAACAGGTAGTCCACGGGTGAACGATAGGTGGTCAACGAGTGCACGTCGCCCGGCCAACGAGTTAGCGAGCGAGAGAGACTGTAAAAACCAAAAAAGATCGCATCGTCTTGCGTCAACTACTTTGGGGCCGGCGCGCGGTTAGATTGCGGGTGAGTGTATGTAGTGAGTCCATAATGTAGCCGTATAAATAGGTCAAGCACTCGACACAATGTTTATTCACACCGGGTAATCGGCCAAGAGAAAAAAATATGCCATTATTTAAAATTACATTATTTTTGTATTATATGATAAATAAAATGTAAATACAAAAATGTCGTTTACTTTTAACAACATCGTTGTCTTTCTTTTTATGTTTCTAACGTCTCGAGGAGAATGTTTTTGAACTCTCAAAAACAGCGAGACAACGAATCTGAAACAAAAATGTCTAAGACGGTTTGGTAAAGATTGGCCTTGGACAAAGGAAACATTTCTCAATGTTGATGAAATACACTGTTATAAACCATATTACGTTTATTGTATATTTTGTTGTTGATTACAAGCTTAAAAATGTTTATTCATTTTATATTACGCACAGTTTCCTTAAATATATTTTAATAATAAGTAATAACAGTAGATATGGTATAAAATGTACTTTACTCCTCAGGGGGTCTATAATCTGGCACAACTTGCAACACCTTTTCCCGCCATCTTAGTTTCCTGACTTCTTGTTCCCTTATCAAAGCGGCTAGAGCCGGTAATGCCCTCCAACGAGTAAATGCTTTGAAGAGAAGATTACTGCAACATTACAATGAGATATGAATAATTAGAAAAATAAGTAGGCGTTGGTACCTAACGCTTTTGCGATATCAATAAATTGTGTTTCGGATTCAATAAATTTCTAATGCTTGGCCTAAATAAAATAAACTTTACCCCGGCTAAACAGTTAGTCTAACATTCAAAAGATATCAGAAAATTTTATTAAAACGCCTTTACCTTCGTTGTTAATAAATAGCACCAATTCCGCTCTTTTTGGGATGTATAATAGATATTGCCGCCTGTTAGTAAGACATGCTATGGTAACCGAAACGCACCGGCTTCTAACGAGTACAGTCATAACAAAACTTTAATGCTTCAGAGACGCCTACTATGTCCAGCGGCAAATAAGGGCTGGCTGCATTAGCGGAAAAATTAGTTCCCACCTTACCTCATTTATTATTATATTCCATTTATATCATGCTAACAACCCGCCCCGTCTTCGCTCGTGGAGATACATAGACAATATACCCTAGATTACATACTGATAGAAGACCTTTATAGTGGTGTAATAGCTTTTCAAAATTGGTTCAGTAGTTTTTACCTATTCGGGATCACACATTCAAATCAAATATCAGCGATTATATGATTTCGCTCCGATTGTTAGTAGGCTTATACCGCGATATATGTACGTGCAGTAATTTTCACGTGATTGACGCACAAAAATATTATTTAAACATACATTAATAGATGATCTAATTACAACGTCAAAGGGCTATTTACTACTTAACTTGATAATCATACCTGGTATGATACAATTCGGCTTTGTACCATTTGATCTGATATTCTTTTTTAATTATTTCGATACCTTTTTTAAATTCACGAAAAACTAATTGCACGACGTAAAGGTCGTAATAATCTTCGGCCACTTGAAGTTTCAACTTATAATCGTGGTGATTCTGAAAGAAAAAAAAAATATTTTGTTTTCTTTTATACTACGATTTAAATTCATTTTAATAAATATCAATACATTTGCAATTTTATCCCTCATTCAATCAAATTATATAATATTTAAATGTATGTATTTACCTTTTTAAAACAGTCGAAGGTTTTAGCTAATATTTTCTTTCTAGAAAATTCTTCCGCCTTGTAGTTTCGTTCAAACCACATATCTTCCGTATGCCACATCCAATGTAAAAAAACGTTCTTCTTGACTTGAAACAAGTAATGTGATTTTGCCTTTTCCATATTATCAAATTTTATTTCCAATAGCCGCTTTAATGGATTTATTCCATACTTTGCCATTACATTTTTTTCATAATGTAGATCCGCCATTACCATAAGAGCCCTTATTCTTTCTGCGTGTTGTTTCTTTCTAATATTATCTATTTTTTCTTTTTTTCTTTTCTCTCTTAATTCCCTCATTCTTTTCGACTTTTCCTCTTTATCCATTTCTGCTTTGGCCAATTCAGACTAAAATAAACGATTAATTAATCACAAAGAATACGTTTCATCATCTTATACATTTTAGTGGCATCACAGGGTTTACTAATTTGGTTCAATTTGGATTAAGTTTCTACTAAATTCATGTTTGAATTATCTATTTAAGTATGTAATTACGAAAGAAAAAGTATTATATGTAGTAAATCAGTTATCTGGTTTCCACAGTACAAGCTCTGCTTTGTTTGGGATCAAATGGATGTGTGTGAATAATGTCCCAGGATATTATTGTTATTTTTGTGTACCCTTTGTTCACGTACCTTCCATTTGCACGTCTTATTCCACATCCTATTTCGCCATGTACAAACATTTATGTGTTTTTATTTCAAACAGCTAATTATGTTACCGGGATGGCAAGATGTGTCTGCTATATAAATATTTATAACACCTTGTCCGGCAACAACCTTAGTAAATCTGCGTGTAGACGTGGAAGAGCATGTGCCTCGCCCACGCATGTAGCCTATACTAACTGCAACCTACTGATACCTTACAGTAATTATAGCACATGCGTGCGTCTACGGCCCCACGTTACTGCACCTGCTGTTTCAGCCTTATGCGTTCTTCCTCCATTTGCCGTCGTCTCTCGCGAATCATAGCGTGTTTCTCCTCGCGTTCTCTTGCCCTTTTCTCCATACGTTGAATAAATTGTGGCACCTTTAAACAGTGAAGTACTAATGCCGGTTCTGAAATTAAGATATTAATTTATTTTAATAGAATTATAATATTGTCGACTACGTTCACTGTATGTGACGCCTATTTCTGCTGCGAAGCACTCACGAAAATATAAAACAGAATCTTTTCTCCATTCTAACTTAAATCTTGTCTCGTAATGAGGAATAAAATGTGGCGCTACGGGAAATTTTGTAACCACTTCTATCTTCTTGCTAGCTTCTAATTGTAATCTGTCGGGTGCATATCGGGTTTTGGTTTGGTTCTCGTCGTTGCATGACGTAATAACTATATTTATAAGAAACATACCTTCTATTTCTCGTATCTTTAACTCGTTTGTTAAACATTTAATCTTCGGTTTGAGTTGTCGATCGATTTGATAGTACGTTTTACAAATTTCGTCTCGCATTGTTTCTAACGACTGTTTAGACGATTCAATTATCTTGTTGTATTTAAGTTGTTCTATGATTTTGTTTTGTTCGTCTAATTTCATCTTTTGTAAAGCAATAATATTTTGTTGCACTTTATACCTGAGAAAAATATGTGGAAATATTAAATACACAGAAATGTATCCGTAACGTATAGTAGATGCTATGAAATGATACAAACATTCATGTAGCATTGTTTAAAACAATATGTAAACATTATCTATAAGGTCCAGAATGAAATAAATAATATAATACGAACATTTCACAGAAAGCAAAAAGCTGCAATCTTGGCAACGAAAGATGAAAAATGAGGTTAACCAGACCAGACCAATCGAAAGATGTTTCCTCTAACCTGCGCAATATATAGGTTACTCTACAGCCACCAGACCATAGCAAGACTAAATATGAAAAGAAAGAAGAAATAAACTAAGCTGATTATGCAATATGTTGTGGTACAATCGCGCAACGGCAGCAGCTGTTGCAGGATTGGGGTGTCTCGCCCGGGGATATACTACAACCTCACTAAATAACGCAAGAACTGTTCTAGAAGTTGCAGAATGTTTATAGGGAGCAGTAATCCAGCAGTGGGAGCAGTCAATTAACATTAGTTATATATATAACTGGAATAAATACACATTTCATACCTATGCTGATAGGAATTATAGTCTCGAACATGAAACTTTGCTTTATTGACGCATTCCGACGATTGTGGAGAATTGTTCTTTTTCTCCGTCAATTTATCGAAAAACTTATTAATCGCAGCTTCTCTTTGTTTCGTCTGTCTCTTGACATCGACGTAAATTTTCCATTTTTTTAAATATTTCTTGCCCAAAAAATTATGTCTATTTTGCGCTTCGGTTCTAAAGGGTATAATGCATAACAATTCTGATACCTTGGCATTCTCTTTTTCAACTGTATAGTAATTTAGATTATCATTTTCCTTACATCTATTATCAAAATTGTTCTTATCGTGACTAGCGACAATAATATCCTCTTTTTCCTTGCTGTCAACTTTAGAATCTATAGCCATCATAATTAAAAGAGATTCCAGATCAGTACGATATTCGTTTATCTCACTTCCTGGTTTCATTTTCGCGTCTTCAATATTTTGTGTCATAATATTATAATTAAAATCGAAACTATCGTTACCGCTCTCATTTTTATTAGATGTAATGTTATCTAAATTATCCTGATTGCTTTTTATCTTTTTGTTTTGAACACCGACGTCAAGGTTATTTGTCTTCATCTTTATTTTATTGCTTCCCTTATTAGAGCGTTTCTGTGGCTTTATTTGCGCCTTAAAACTAGCATCGTGTTTTATTACTAATTCTTCGGAATTGTCGCTACTAAAATTGAAAATATCATTTTCGGGTTCCTTATTTTTTGAGATTTGTTTCCTGAAGTTTGAATTACAATTTTCGATTTTTTTCATAGTACTCTTAAAATTAATTTCATTGCGTAGATTGAGGTTGTTAAAATAATTTCGCAAATTAAAAATATCTCTGTTCATTTTTGCCGAGCGCACTTAAAATCTGCCCTGAAAATATCCATCAATATTCGTCGTCGATAAAATATACATAGAGTTGGAAAATATTTTATCAACGGTTTTTCTACTCATAGAATATTTAAATAAATAGTAAATGAAAACTACTTGTGTAAAAGCTGTATAAAATATTTTACTAAAAGCCGATTAGAAAGAAATATTTAAAGCAGTTTATACGTACGGTCATAATCATGTACTGTTGTAACTTGTAACCTGTAAACTTATGATGTATTATTTTAAATTTTGCACAACACTTGTTAAACCTTTTGCTCTTCTTTAAATGCGTCTTACTCTTAGGATAATCGAGAAACTAATATTGCTTTTACAATTCGTGTCTCATGAATGTCACTAAACAGTGTATTGATCAAATAATTTTAGGTTTAGTATGATATAATTTAAAAACAGTAAATGATACCATGGCAACATGCATTATGTTGCGCCAAATCGACACTAACATAGTCAAACTTATACATATATTATATTTACTCTAAGCTTAGCTTATTACTGAGCTGAGCTTACCTAAAGATTTACATAAAACATCTAGCAACACCCGGTAGAAATCATGCAAAACAATTTTTAGTGGCGATTGTAATAATGGGCAATGATGTTTTAAAGTGCCATCTATTGGCGAACGAAAATAAAATTATATTCTCTCAATCAGCAAGACACTTTACTATGCTAATATTATAAAGACAAAAGATTAATTGTTTGTTTGTCCCTAATAAATTCAAACACTACCGAAACGATTTAAAATTTTTTATAAGACAAGGAGCAAACGAGCGGCGGAAATTACCAAGCTAATGGAGAGTTTTGGAGGAAATTGCATTTGGCTCCATACCTACTTTGTGTAATGCAATCACAGCGATTCGGTTCTCTTTATCACCCCACTCCATTTTAATATCGCAAACTATTGTACAATGTATTGGCGACAAAATGAGTAAACCCAATGTACAATCATATAAAAATGACAGATTCCAAATTCAAATTTAATATTTTGTTTATTTTTAATCGTAACAGTATTTATGGTCGGACTAAGTATACATGAGAAAAGAGGGCAAGACAGAAGCATCATACATTTAGTAATTGTGGATGAAAGATTGAAAAGGGCGGTAGTAGATACGAGGGCTTATCGAGGTTCCAACGTTGGAACTGATCACTATCTAGTTTTATGCCGAATAAAGGGTTTGTTCAAGCGTTGGCGGCACCGAGCAACTACATCTTCTACCCCGGTAGAACGTATTAAAGTAGGACTATTACAAGATGATTGTGTGAAAAAAAAAATAAGTTGTTTGGAAGAAATTTTTTGGCGACAGAGGAATTTAAAAGAAATGGCCATTGAGAGTGTTTGGGGAAAGATAAAGAATGGGTTAGTGGAAGCAGCCACCGAAGTATGCGGAATAAGCAAAAGGACGCCAACACGGTGTGGTGGGATAGGGAAGCAAAAGTGGAAGCTAATGCGAAGAAGAAAGCGTGGCTTGATTTACTGACAGCAAAAGCCAGGCAATCAGACTGTACAAATGAAGATATTGAAAAGATTACGTTGCGATTCCGTTACGTTTCTTTACGTATGATCACAGAAAAGTTTCTGGCTGTAAACTAAAAAGTTTTCTGCGCCTTCGTAGATTTAGAAAAGGCCTTTGATAAATTAATTTTACTAGCATGCTTGTCCTGCTATACGCAACTCTCACTCCCATAATTTAGGTCATTAAATATGAAATTGGCGTTTTGTATGGGAGGAACAAAAAGTCGAATATTTTTTAATATAATATATTTAATTAATCAAAGTATGAACCATTATTTTCTATGCACTTTTGCCATCTCATAGGTAGTTCATTGATCCCTATATTAAAAAAAAAACCAGTCGGACGGGAATCAATAAAATCTTTGAAGGCGATT
>JWHW01030920.1:258952-269804 GCA_000931545.1 Papilio glaucus | reverse complement strand
TTAAATTGATATAACTTTTTAATTTATTAACCGATTGAGATAAAACAAACACTAAATGTTAAGCGTAGCTGAATATAATAATAATAATACATTAGTGAAAACCGCACCCAAATCGGTTTAGCCGTTTCTGAGATACAGCGGTACAGCGGACAAACAGACAGACAAAAATTCTAATAATGGTTGTTTTGGGTTTTATTGCGTTTATGAAGGTGTCAATAATAATTTTTCTTAAATATTTTCCATGTACAGACAGCGATCAGTTACATTTTTATTATATGTATAGATGGTAGGAAAATAATTGAAAATAACATCACAAGAACAATTTATTTGTTTACATTTAGCAACAGCTTGCCAGCAAAAGAAAAAAGTAGCGCAGGATATGAGTTTCGACCAATCAGCGCGGACATTTCGTTTTGTCGAACGACATTTTTGTCATATGTCACAATATGCAAACCGTACTTCGCCCAATGACTTCGCCTCATTATAAAGTGACTGGAAATGAAACGTTATATTGTCAATGATTCGTTCAACTGAGAATGTGCCTAGCCAAATTATAAAGCATCTGCTCTGACAATCGGTCGGCGACATATAGATCAGAAAATACAATTTATAAACATTTTATAAAGAACCATCTTTATAATATCTATCTATCTGTATATATTAGCTAATGTTATCTAGCACCCGAATTTCTAACTTTATAATGTAAATGTGGCGCCTAATACTATTACTAGGCCTGTTAATAATAGTAAATATGTTTACTTAATGTGCTGTAGTCCAGGGGTGGGCAACCTGTGGCACGCGTGCGAACTTGTCTCTGGCACGTAAGAGCATAGGTTACCCACAGACAAAAAAAACTATTTTCCTTGGGTTAAAAAAAAAATGGTTGGCAGGTGGAAGAAGTTTGTGTCAGAGACTTGGCTGATTTTGGCACGCACTCTCAAAAAGGTTGCCCACCCCTGTTGTAGCCTAACCTCGAACTAGTTTATTTACATATATGTGGCATCGACATTAAAGCATTCAGTTTAATGTCGGGCGTCATCGAGTATTCAAGGATGACGATTTTAATATATCTGCTTTTACTTATAAATCCAACTTTATCAAATCCAGTACCTAAGGAATATGTTATTCAAAATTATATGAATAATTTTACAGTTAAATTATTACAAGAATATATCCGTATGGACACAAGTCGCGAAGAAAACATTGGTGAGTTTCATATGTTATTATTTCAAAACATAAAGTCAAATAACAAAACCAATGGAGTCCCGTGGCTATGCGTGCAGTTTTCAAATCAATCGTAGTTCGATTACAAAACTTACAATTTTATCGAGACTGACATAAAATAAAAATCCCAGTTTGTTGTTTGAAAATTTCGAAAAGTTTGAAAAACTTTGCGGTGTACATATATCAAATGGTAATAAAATTTGTAACATCAAAAACATTTGCTCACTGGGACAGCCGTATCATACGCGAATATACATACATGTTAAGGCGGCTGACTACGGTGCCTGATTGTGCAGATTTTTAACGCAAGCCCACGGACAGCCATGAGCCAAGTCGCTTTTAGAGTTCTCTCAACCTCCCTAAACCTGTCCGTATGTCTGTCCGTCCGTCCGTCTGTCCGTCCGTCCGTCTGTCCGTCCGTCCGTCCGTCCGTCTGTCACCAGGCTGTGTCTCATGAACCGTGATAGTTAGACCGTTGAAATTTTTACAGATGATATATTTCTGTTGCCGCTATAAGAACAAATGCTAAAAAAATTACGGGGCTCCGGTACACCAAACGTGATTTTTTTGCTCGATCGTCGATGGTCGTGGTCGATGTTAATAACGGATAACGGGTGGACGCTCGAAATATTTACAGAACATTGAGTTATAAATATTATTCTATTTCAAAATAAATAATTAAAATATAATAGAATTAGTATGTTAGGACGGCTCTAAAACATTCCATTTTTATTCCTACCTAATATATTTACATATACTTACATTTCGCGCAAACATTGTTGTTTCAATGAGGTCGACAGAGCAAACGATTCAAAAGAGAAAAATACGCGTGTAACGCCAAGGTTTATAGACGTCATTTAAATAATTTAATCAACGATTTTAAGTTGAAGTCTCTTTATAAAGATTCTACGGCTTGTGTTAGGATTAACTGGGCCTACTCAGACTATAGCATCCCCGTGGCTGTTCAATCAATCTCTTTATGGATAATTGTTTGAAAGCTTTGAAAGACTAATATTGTGGTGTGGGAATTGGTGAGCTAGTTGTAAAATGTCTCTTGTATGACGATGACCAGGTCATGTTTGCATCATCGGCGGAGTACCTACAACTTATGCTGAATTTAGTGAATGATTCATTAGAAGGTAAAGGTATGAAGATGAATGTAGATAACACGAAAGTAATGGTGTTTGAAAGAGAACAGAGTAAGACAGTAATTGATATAAATGTTAACGGTAAACAAGTGGAACAGGTGGAAGAGTTCGTGTATTTGGGGTGTATATTTAGTAGAGATGGTAGGCATGTTAAAGATTTTGAACGATGAGTAAATGCGAGAAATATAATGAATGGGGCTATAGGTACAGTAGTAAGGAATCAGAATGTGTCTATGAAGGCTCGTCTGGCTTTACACAATGCTGTACTAGTCTCCACTTTAATGTATGGAAGTGAGAGCTGGGTTTGGCAGGAAAAGCATGCTAGTAGAGCTAATGCCGTTGAGATGCGATCCTTAAGAAGTATGTTAGGCGTGACATTGAATTATAGGATTAAAAATAGCATTAGAAGGGAAAAGTGTGGCTTAAAAGTCGATGTTGGGTCTAGAATTAAGAAAGGTATGCTTCGGTGGTTCGGGAATGTTGAAAGGATGAATGAAGAGAGAACAACGAAACAAATTTATGTTGCAAAAGTGAGTGGCAGTGTTGGTAGGGGACGCCCCAGGAAAACTTATATCGGTCAGATTAGCGGTTTACTAAAAAAGGGCGATATAAGGAGCACATATAACGGTCAGATTAGCGGTTTACTAAAGAAGGGCGATATAAGGAGCACATATAACGGTGAGATTAGCGGTTTACTAAAAAAGGGCGACATAAGGAGCACATATAACGGTCAGATTAGCGGTTTACTAAAAAAGGGCGATATAAGGAGCACATATAACGGTCAGATTAGCGGTTTACTAAAAAAGGGCGATATAAAGAGCACCTATAACCGACGAGCATGTATATGTAGATGTTTAAATGTAGAAGAAACGAGAGAGGTGTGCCAGGATCGCGCCAAATGGAAATCCATGGTCTTTGCCTACCCCTCTGGGTTACGGGCGTGAGCGCATATTTCGACGGGCCCTACGTACACTATCGAAACTGAAAACGGCTACTTTATTTTGTCCACATTATATATAATGTGGACAAAATATAGTAGCCGTTTTCACTTTCTATAGTGTACCGACGGTCCCTAAGTACACTATCGAAACTGAAAACGGCTACTTTATTTTGTCCACATTATATATAATGTGGACAAAATAAAGTAGCCGTTTTCAGTTTCGATAGTGTACGTAGGGACCGTCGATTTATTTATTTATTTTATTTGAAGAACAGGACCACAACACTTCTGTTTCATACCCATGGCGTATGTTCCTTGAGTAAGGTCTAATTAAAGAGCTTTTGAAAACCATAAAAGTTTCTCCAGCTGTCCTCGATAATACGTCCGGGATATTTTCGGTGTAATGTCGTTGATATTTAATGTGCCTATGATTATTTGGTGAACGCTCTCGGTTGTGACCGTGTTGATCAATGAGACATCAATGAATAATTCGCTTTTTTGTCGACATGATAGTCTATTTACCTTTTTGTGCACCGTTGGGCCTCATCCACCTCATCATCTTTACTTTCTGTGCTCTCACTTTTTGAAGAAGGTGTTCATCATATAAAGCCCTCCCTGTCCAAGAAGCCGGCCAGAAAGTGGCCCCGGTGGTTACGATAACCACATCCAAACTTGCCCACTCGGAGCTCGTCTCCGCACTGTTTGCCCAATTTCGTGTTCAAGTCCCTCATTACAACAGTGTAGTAGGTTTTGGAGCTATGTATGTCTCGTGAAATATCTTCATACATAGCTTCAACTCGTCAACGGAGTGCGTCTAAGTAAATGCGTAGACCTGTATAATCTTCAGCGAATACCGTTTGGTTATTCTGAGTATAAAGTACGCCACCCTAGTCGACACACTCTCGATTTTTACCACGATGTTTACGAGAGACTTGGACGTGGGCAATAAACCCGACACCACCTTGGGACTGATGATCACCCTCCGGGCCCTCCCGGCCCTCCTGGAGGAAGAGCAAGTTTCCGGACTATATTTTTTATTTAGTTATTTCGTCCTCCCACTCTCTTCGGGCTTGAGACAAGCCTATAATATCCCGACGTAAGTTGCTCAATTCTTCTTCCAGTTCAGCGATTCTATCGATGTATGCTTTTTTAAGTGTTACCAGGGCCTGTCGTGCATGGTGGCCGGATCTCTTCCGGGCATGGGATCTCTTCCTTGTGTGGTAGCCGGATTCTTAGTACGCCCTTCCCCGTCGTCGCCCTGGATGCTAT
The DNA here is from genome assembly GCA_000931545.1 of Papilio glaucus. Taxonomy (NCBI): domain Eukaryota; kingdom Metazoa; phylum Arthropoda; class Insecta; order Lepidoptera; family Papilionidae; genus Papilio; species Papilio glaucus. The sequence goes on along the minus strand of JWHW01030920.1, from coordinate 265,223 downwards.
CGTAGCCAAGAACGGTGGGGCCGTCGGGTATTGGGGGCCAACAATTTCTTGTTACCATCATTCAATTTAATATTCATTTTTTTTGTTTGATCCTTTTTTGTTAGTTGTTGTTTTTTATTAAAAACATTATAAACATTTGTTTAATGCCTGCAATCGGTACGTTTTGCCGGTAAAAGTAAGCGTAAGAGAGATATAAGAAAACAAAGCCTGCGAGTTCAGACTATTTTAATGGCCAAAAAGTGGGCACAATATTCTCAATGCAGACTACTTCTAATATCAAAATATTACGTACAGATAACATATTAAACAATATACAACAACGGATTTCCATTTGGCACAGCCCTGGCACACCTCACTCGCTTCTTCTACATTCATACAAGCTTGTTGGTTATTGGTACTCTTGATACCGCCTTTCTTTAGTATGTCATCAATCTGGTCATATAAGTTTGAATAGGCAACCTCTACCAACACTTTCTTAACATAAATCTCCCGTGGCAACTTTCTTTCATTCATCCATTTAGATGCTCGAACCACCAAAGCATACGAGTACCTTTCTCAATTTTAATTTACCACGTCGTTTTAATCATCGTTAATCGTTTTTGAAAAAATTATTTATTTTTTTACCCAGGATAACTGTTATCTCATAATTGATAAACAAAAGTGTAATTGATTTTTACTTCACGTACACGCTTACACGTCACACATATGTCTAGAATGCTGTTTTTATAGCAGACAGATCACAAACGAGCACCCGATATCAAATGACCGACCTGTAGGCATCCTTAACAAGCCAATGAGTTGCAGATACATACGTAGCCTACCTTTAATGAAGACAGGATAAGGAATTGTGCTTATCCTCTGTTCATAAAAGGAGTAGGAATTGTCTTTCTCATATTACAAAAGGATAGGAAGGGGAAAAAGTAAGATTACACCTCCAGCACCACACTCTTCAGGCGAATACTTCTACGCCACGCCTATCTACTGTGAGATCGAGGTATTCCACCTTATTTGATGTTGTTGTTGTCTTAAGTGATTGCATCATCACTCTAAATTGCAAGTACATACTTAACATTCTTCTTTCAGAATCCGCTGTTACGTTTTGGAAACGGCAAGCGAGCGCCGTAGGTCTGACATTTGCTGTATACCGTCCTGCTAAGAAGCCGATTTGTGTTATAACATGGACGGGCACCAATCCTAAGCTCCCGAGTATAATTCTTAACTCTCATATTGATGTTGTACCAGTAGCAGAGGTAAAGAACTTAAACCATTAATGAAATATTTCTAAGTGGTAGAGCCCGCAACAACAACGTCTGTTGCACGAATGGGCCGGCTCGACCGGTGAAATACCACGACCTCACAGAAAACAGGCGTGAAGTAGAAGTATTCTGCGTTTCGTTTGATGAGTGAGGTGCCGGAGGCCTAATTTCAGTCCTTTTCCCCTTCCCACCCTTTCCTCATCAGGATAGGATGGGAACGGGAAGAGGATTGGACAGGGAGGGGTTAACGAGGAAAGGGAAATATCCTTATTCCTGTTTATGCCCTCCTCTGTCCATTAAAGGTAGGCAACGCATCTGCAACACATTTGCTTGTTGCGGATGTCTATGGGTAGCGTTCATTTAACACCAGGTGATCCGCTCGCTCGTTTGCCACCTTATCCCATAAAAAAAAAAAAAAAGAAATAATAAAAAGTTATTTTATGATACTTCTCGAAGTAGGCTTCAAAATTTTGTTTTTTTTGGACTACGGTCATACAGTATGATAAATACCAACCCCAAATAACTAAATATAACAACTTATCTTAAACTCTAGATTATTTTGTAGGTGGCGGTTATTAAAATTTACTTAAATAAACTTATTTAAGTTGGCTGAAATCTAAAGTTGTCCAAATAAGCTTAAGGACTTTTGCATACGTCGTTTTATGTGCGCGCGGAAGACGCGCAATGAACGCGATTAGGACGCCTAGACCGTCGACGCTTTGTGATTTTGTATCGCCACAAGCAAGCGTCGTCTGTGTGCACAAAAAACGTCGTGTGTTAAAACTCTTAGTTAAAGGTTGATATCATCTTGTGGGTAAAATGGTGTGTTTGATAAGATCAAAACTTGCAGGTGTCTAACTTTGCGTTAGTATGCAATGAGTAATAACGCCTTAGGGTAGAAATAGTCACCGCCTCGTACGAAAACGCCCTTGAGGTTCTCTATCAATAACCCCACACTTCATGCTATACGACCACAGATTTGGCTTGCTTCCTAATCCAGTGCAATATCCAAAACAACAACACAAATGTACACATATGTCCGTATCCTTAGCCTTTATGCTAGCGGGTCTAAAACTATGGACAGGATGAGTCTGGTCAATCATCGCGGCAACTGTGGCTAACTCCTTAGTAAAGAAAGCCATGCAATCGACGAACCATATCATAAAAACTTCATTATTGTTCCAGCAAGAATGGACATATGAGCCCTTTTCGGGATATATTGACGAGAATGGAGATTTGTACGGCCGCGGCGCTCAGGACACTAAAGCTCTTAGTATCACCTACTTCGAGGCTATAAGAAAACTCAAAGAAGAAGGCGTTAAATTACAGCGAACCATACATATGCTTCTGATGCCAGGTCTATCACAACTTACCATACATCCCAAAGTGTAATCTTATTTGTCGCCTATCCTAATAGTCTTTAGTTATAATATTCTTTCCTCATTAAATTATTTCCGTGCAGGGTTTGCGTCAAGCAGGCGGCCGGCCAGAAAAAATGTAGCAAAAACCTATACAGTATGTACTACGGCCATGCTGTGACGAGCCCACGTAAAGTGGGAAAAGGGCAATAATATGATAATTCCTTCCTCACAAAAGTGAACCTGAACATTATGTGCGCCATGCAAATGAAAGTTAACGGGGCAAAGTAGAAGTGGTTTTAATAAAAATTTTAATTTGATTCAATTATCAGACTAATTTATTTCAGATGAAGAAACTGGCGGTTTTAGTGGTATGATACCTTTTCTTGAAACTGAAGAATTTCGTGCACTGAATCCTGGATTTTTTTTCGACGAAGGTGTGACGTCTTCTGACGGCATACTGTACGCTACCTATCAAGATAAAAGACCTTGGCGTACGTATTAGCAATGCTTAATGCTACTAACACTTTCATCGCGGTTGGAGATATCCTACGTAGTCATTGCAAGTAGAGCTGATACCTCAGCTTTTCTGTAGAAGAAAGTAGAAAGAAGAGGTAAATAAAAGGAATATGTTATGGATAAGGAAAAATATTAGACGAAATGTACTTTATAGTTTACTTCTATTACGCCGTTATTTTGAAGACGCAATAATCGTCGTTGGTCATGCGGTGCTGTCCCAATTAATGAGCAAATTATCGCCATTCCTCGAGATGAGATCCGTTACCGAGGACACAGACGTCCTCGACAACACGATATAAGCACTGCCTTCCCAATGTTTTTATCGTGTCGTTTCTCTTGCTAGTCTTATTTTTTAACTGTCTTTACATTTAACAAAGAAAATATTTAAAAGACACGTATGTGTTTTGTAGAACTTAATATTACACTTCATGGCGATAGCGGCCACGGCTCTACAATTACAGACGGAAGTGCCATGGAAAAGGTAATTTGTATTTTATCTGCATTATACCTATATATATCTACTTAATATATATCTACTACTACTAATAAAAATCTATCTTATTATTATTTATTATACAATTTTTTAAATCATAATACTGATAAATTTACTAATTCTAATAAATTATCACTTCAACATTTTTTTAATATAAATTGTGATTAGTCACAAGAGCAAGACGTTGATTTATTTAACATTATAAAATGTACACAGCTGCAACGATTGTTAGACATCATGAAAGAATTCAGGACGCAGCAAAAACAAATTAAGAGTTCTAGAGAGCCAACGGATTACGGATCCTATACAACACTCAATGTAAATATTATTAAAGTGAGTATTGCCTTGTTTTAGAAACAATTACAGTATCAAAGTAATATATATCTGTAGTATTTGTAAATAGTTAAAAGTAATAAATAATAACTATATACAAATATATACATGGACTAACGAGTAGTGAAAGTTATGTGGACTTAAAATATTTAGTTACATATAAATATGTGAATTTTATGGTAATACCAAAAGAATAAATTACTTGAAAAGAAATAAGTGGACACGTATATGTGTATGTGTATATGTAATAAAAAAGATGAAATCAGCGCCTTCCTATTATATGAGTTACTATTTTATTTAATTTCTTTTTCGGCGTAAAACAAGAGACTTTTAACAGTGGTAGAGCCCGCAAAAACATCTGTTGCCCGAAGCGCGGGCTCGACTGGAGAAATACCACGACCTCACAGAAGACAGGCGTGAAGTAGAAGTATGCTTCTGCGTTTCGTCAGATGAGTGAGGTGCCGATGGTCCAGTTTCAGTCCTCTTCCTCTTCCTAACCTTTTCTAAAAAGGGTAGGATGGGAAGGAGAAGAGGATTGGAAGGGGTGGGGATGAATAGGACAAAGCAATATCCTTTTTCCTATCTATCCCCTCCCCTGTCCATCAAGAGGCAACAGCAACGCATCTGCGACTCACTTGAGTATTGCGGTGTTAGCTCAGGGGGCAACATCAAGGAGCCGATACGTTTGCCATCTCCTTCCAATAAAAAAAGAGAATGGTGCCGCTTTTGAATTATGAACGTAGCGCGATGTTTTATACATAATTTCTGTAATTTCACAACATACAATTTATTTATTCATCATCAAATTCAAATTCATATCATCAAATTAAATTTTTGAAGTAATAATACATTTTTTTTTCAGGGAGGCATTGCTACGAATATAATACCGAGTAAAGTGAATGTGGTAATCGATATGAGGTTGTCGATGTCAGCTCAAGTTAGTGACGTCAATGCCTTGGTAAGAGTCATTTTTACGCTAACAACAAACAACAACCGAGATAGTTAGGTTAATAGAATTACAGCTTGCATTTTTATTTATATTTTTAACATAAATAAAATCATACTTAAACTTTCAGATACAATCTTGGATTGAGCAGGTGGGCAATGATACTAAATTGTCATTCATACGTAAAGTTGAGGTGTCGCGGGCCACCGTACTAGACGGTTCCAACCCATACTGGGTAGCTTTTGTTGACGCGTTGAGAGAGATGTAAGTTGTTGTAGCATTTGTAAAGTTTTTTGTTGCTGTTGTTTTCATTTTTGTTATAATTTGCTGTTAAGTTAAGAAATTAACTTTGATAAGGTAACCAAGCGTAGTTAGGCGCATTGGCCGTCGCCAAGGAAGACAAATGAAACCAATTTATAAAACATACTGTATCCTAAAACGTTCCATTAAAATAATAGTACGCGATGTTATACACGACAGTGAGACAAAGGTATAGTAGGTAGAAAGGAAGGTAAACAAGGAAATGTTACAACGAGTCAAAATAACATGAGTTTTTTTCTGTAAAAGAAACATAATTTGATAGTACACCACGCGAACGCGATGGGATTAGAACTCGTTTGAGAGGAACTCTGACTTTCAATATTAAAGCTGTCGCTACTTATTTTTATTATAAAATAAGCTATTGATTTTGCTGAAAATATATTAATTATTATATAATATTTATTATGTACATTCGTTTTTTTTTAAATCTTTTTTTTGTTTGGCTTTTCTTTCGACACAGGCCTCTTTCAAAGATCTCCATATATCCCTACCCATCCCTTTTCATAACCATTCTCGGCGCTACGCTTAAGATATCATCTTCCTATAGTTTTAATTGTCGTCCTTTGTCCCTCTTCCCATCCCGTGGGTACCACTCTCATTATTCATGTCATTTCCCCCTTAACACGTGTCCTGTCCAGCGCAACTTTTGACTTATTACTACTGTTTTTACGTCTTTAAACTTAGTCTTATTTTTTATTTTAGTCGTACTTTATCTTTTATTTTCATTTTTTTTAATAATTACATACATTACATTAAATAATAATTGTATATTCGCAGGGACCTAAAGATTGAGCCGATTGTGTGTCCAGCCACTTCAGACATGGTTGTGGTTAGAAATCGGGGATTCCCTGCCATTGGATTTGCCTACAGACCCTACACCGCCCCACGTATTCATGCTGCTGATGAATATATAAACATCGCAACATTTCAACAAGGAATACAAGTGTACGCCAATATCTTAAATAGAGTGGCCAACATGACGTAATCACCATTGTCAACTTCATGCTAACTCAATTGTTGCGGATGTGGATGGGTCGTAGAGGTC
>JWHW01030920.1:230556-258797 GCA_000931545.1 Papilio glaucus | reverse complement strand
TGTCATAGACGGATCCCCAAACCCGTCTCCTGAAGGCCAGAAAAGCGAATAGCCGGTCCAGTCCACAGCGGCGGATTTGGTTTCAGGTCTCACAACCGATAGCAAAACGGCTGCTACGGGTAGGGTTAAGGGGTGAAGTCACGCAGTCTCCTCTTTCCCCTCGCAGCTCCACCACTGTCGCTACCGCAATACCAGCACCTCTTCTTATACGACATCACCTCGGCTGCGGGCTGCAAAACAATATATTGTTTTTTTTTTAATTAAATTGAAAAAAAAAATTAAAAACAATATCAAAAACATTAATAGTAACAACCCTATTGGTTTTAATGGAGCTTATTTATTTAATCAACTAGGCTTAGTTTCCGTACTGTACATATTTATACTGTGACTGAGTGTTGAATGTCACACATTTAAGTCACAAACACAAAAAAATAAATGGCGGCCAGACGCATTTGCAATTACAAAACTTCCACTTTTAAGCCACACTTTTCATTACTTTCTTTTGGTTTTTGTCTTTCAAAGTTTTTAAAGAATCATCTGTAAAGAGATTGAACAGCTACGGGGCCAGCCCTGTCTGTCTTTTTTTATTGTACTTAGTTTATTGCAGTTGATTGGCATTGGCTAGTTTTTATTATCGAAAAAAGTTTTTTATTTGTTCTGTATTGAGTAGTTGAGTAGCTTGCCATCATCAATATTAAATAATCAGAAGTCATACACGATTCTAGAATCGCAAACGCTATGCGGCCGACGTGTTTCTTAATTTATTTCTTATTATATAACCGTGTAGTTACTTCTAATCCAATTTCAAAAATGTGTTCTGCTCGTGAATATGGCAACAATCCCTCTGTGAAACTGTTACAAGAATATATAAGAATTGATACGAGTAAAGAAAAAAATATCGGTAAGGTCTTTTATTTTATTTTAACGTGAATTTTATTTTGAACTAGTGCAACAAGGTTCAAACTTGTTGCGAATAATTTTAGTATTTCGATGTACATTCTGTAACCAAGCTGTTAGAATATATAAGCCTTGGGTTCTGAGCTTACCTAAAGGGCTACTAACCCATGGTTTGCCGATTTTGAACGATTTTCACACAACGTGTGCCGTCCACTGTCAAACAGTGAAAAACTTAAGGGGAGGGAGTGGTTTAAAGAGCTGTTTGCAAAAAATCCTGCTTCTAAACTTCCATTGTGCTCAACACGACAAAATTTCTAAATTTCAGCCTTGATCGTTGGCATTCCACAGCCAGTCTATACACAACTCCTTGTGTCTCACAAATGTTTTTGATCTGTCATCATCGGCATTTCTAATCTGTAGCATATTAAATTTTGTGAATATTCATAGCCACACCTCGATAGGAGCCGAAGGTTAGACGAAAAATCTTGCACTAGCAAAATATGGGATATGTATTACAAGTATGAGGGGTAGTTACCAACTTTTTTGTCGTCATTGTACTGGTATTGTTGCTGTCCAATTTGTTATATAACCATTAGTAAACGGCAAAAAAAGAACATTAGGGTACCACCTCATGGCAGTCGCTAGACGTTCATTGGTAGCGTCAAATATCGTCACGTGACCCTATTTTGAATTTCCCGCGACTCGTTATACGGTGACGTGAAATGGGGCGACAAAGTTGAAAATGTTGCGCTTTATCACTGTCGCTGGGAAAAGAGAGTAGGGGAAAATACTTCTAAACAAACGAACTTGCGTATATTTTCGTAAAAACGCTATTATACATTTATTTTTATTTACTCCGATTTCTTTAACTTATATCTCTACCACGCTCCTACTAAAGGAGATTAGGAAATTGGCTTTCGAGGTCATCCCTTTAAGAAACTAGCTATCGAAATCATTTCTGCAAGCCATCATACAGCCGCCGTGCTGACGCTGCTGTTTGACGCGACGACTTGTCACTACTTTTTTGAGTCGCGGGTAATTTAAAACGTGCCGAGATTTGTAGCTACAAACGAGCGTCGAGTGACTTCCAAGAGGCCATTAGTGTTTCTTCTTTTAATATTGTTTATTAAACTTAAGACAAAAATTGTATTCAACAGAATACGCTGTGCAGTTCTGGATGCGTCAGGCGTCCACACTAGGTCTGCCCTTTGCGGTGTACCGACCTTCAGGCAAACCGATTGGCGTTATCACATGGCGAGGACGAAATCCCAAACTGCCGAGCATAATTCTTAATTCGCATATGGACGTAGTACCTGTTGCAGAGGTAAAGGATTTTCTTTGATCTTTTATTGACTTATATGTATAAAGAAGGACGTGAATGCCCTATATTTCACTTTTTAGCCAAAACTACAAACCACAGAGCGATTGTGATTGTAGGTGATTGTAGCTTCAACAGGTGTAAAAAACCATATCAACGTAATACATAAAATATAATTAAGGCAATAAATCCCTCGGGCGTCGGTGATCACTAATATTAGTCGACCCGTTGTTAGTTTGTCTTATGCTATAAAAAAATATTAAAGTTTTGTTTAAATTTTTCGCCTTTATAGCAAAACTGGACATATCCACCGTTTTCGGCATACATTGATCAAAATGGCAATATGTTTGGGCGGGGCACGCAGGACACCAAAACTCTTGGCATAACCTATTTGGAAGCTGTCAGGACGCTTATAAAATCCGGCGTCAAGTTGCAACGCACATTACATCTACTCTTAATGCCAGGTAAGTCGGTAGGTTCTCTAAACTACATGGGTCATTAGTCAGTCTTCTTCTTCTTAAAGTGCCATCTTCTTTCGAAGTTCGGCGATCATTACGGCAACTTACACTCTTGACGCCGCGGCTTTAAAAAGCGATCGGGTTGTTCTTTCCGAACCACTGGCGTAGGTTTTCGAGCCAGGATATTCTTCTTCGACCTACACATCGCTTTCCACCACAATGGCCCTTAGTCCGCGGCAGACCTTAAATGGTAAGAGGGTGCGAAGGAATCCCGGGTCAGCTACGACGATTGCATGATGAACACATACACTTCCAACTGTTCCGAAATGATGAACCACTGGTGCATATTTTTTAAAATGTTCTTTTTTATCTCCTTTATTTATGTAATAATAAGCTGTAACAGATCATCCTGATCATATATGTATTAGACAAGGTAAACTATAGAAGTAGATGAACGACTTTTAAGTGGTATGGAATGTGGAATTTATTATTTTTATCATTATTAAGAATAAATAAACAATCAGAGTATTTTCACAAATGTCATGCAGACTTATACTTGACCTCTGACGATATGCTAAGCTCCTAAAAGATTGAGGCTAGAGGCCTCAAGAGTAAATAAATATGTATTTATTTATTGTTGCAACTGTTTATTATTATTTTTAATTTTAAGGTTTTAAAACATATTTCAGACGAAGAAACTGGTGGATTAAATGGTATGATACCGTTTATCGACACTAAAGAATTCCAAGCATTGAATCCTGGTTTCTTTTTTGATGAAGGTATAGCGTCTCCTGAAGATACGGTATACGTTTCCTATCAGGATAAGAGGACTTGGCGTGAGTTATTTTAAGTAAAAAGTATTAAAGTAATCATTATAGTTTAAAAAAGGAAAAATCACAAAGCACAAAGTTGCTAACTAAACATTTTCAATTTATAACCAGGTGGTCTATTAATTAACCGACTGATCCGGGAGGATAATGTTTAGTGTTAAATTTGTTCGCGCGTATGTATGTATGTGTTTATATACTTATTTTTGTGTGTTTGTATGTCTATGTATGTCTGTTCCATTGTGACCTTCTATAGTCTAAACGATTTTGAAGAGAAAGGTGTCATTAGATTCGTATTCTTTCTCAGAGTGTCATAGCTAGTTTGATGATGTTATGAATGATGATAATCATACAGTCAGCCATGCTTTTTGGATTTTAAATTAACAATTACATGTAATTAAAACATTTCATTCTTACCGTGGGTTTCCACTGGCGAAAAGGCGATACAAGCTTCTCTCTATCTTTCTTTTTGAAAAATCTAAGCTGAATAATGTTTTATGTGAATGCTTTCGGCAGTGGAAATTCACGGTAGGAAGAAATAGTAAACCTCAAGAGGGCTAGGGAGAGGAGGGTTATCTCGTCCTTCCGTCCCCGTTCTCATTTGTTTACTTATTTTCCTCGTCTATCCAAGAAATGGTTGGCAACTCTTCTGATTATTAATGAATAGAGGTGATCACGTAACATTCAATCACCCACTTACTACTAGTAACTCCTTATACTATAAAAAAGATATGCAAGAAAAATAGGACAAAATTGTTGGTTAAAATGTTTTGATTTCAAAATGAGATCAGAGGATTCGGATCGGAAATTGGGATCGGGGATTTAGTTGGTTATTTATGTTCGAAATAAAGATTATCATAGTCATTAGTCATAATTGAAATACTATACTTACATGTTACACTTACTATACTTACAAGTCATGTGTTCATTAACAGAACTTAATTTAACATTGTTCGGCGAGGGTGGCCATGCCGCTACACTTCCTGGTAGTACTGCAGTTGAAAAGGTATTTTTAACTTCTGGAACTGTCAAGGAGCGTGAAATAGCTAATACCAACCTAACCTTTTTTCAAGATGCACCTATTCCCATTCCTCTATAAACATCCTTTTGTTCAACAACATTGCTAGTCATGAACAATTTGTTAAGAACAATAAAAACTGGAGAAGAAGCGACATTGGTGTATACTTAACCTAACCTAACTTACCAGGTTCGTGACAAAAGGTAAATTTGTAATCCCTGCTTACACCTCTGAATTCTAGGCGTTCGTACGTATTTATTTATTGTTATTTATAAAGATAAACATTTTTTTAAGTTACGGCGACTATTAGATGTTATTTCAAACTTCCGGGATCAACAAAGGCAAATTAAATTCTCTAGAGAAGCCACGGATTACGGATCGTACACTAGTATTAACGTGGATGTTATTAAGGCAAGTTCTATAGTTATATTCTTGAAAAAGATTATACATAAGTATACAATTGTAGTTGTGAGGCTTGAAACAATAATCTTGTAAAATTTTATTACAAATAAAAATATATCAAGTGGTAACTTGGTTTGTTTTTGACTAATTGTCATATAATTATATAAGTAAAAGTTTAATTCTTTAATTTTTTCAGATATCTAAATAAAGAAATGGCTTATAATGTTCTTTAATGACCTATTATGTGATAATTTATGTAACATATTTATGTTGCAAAAGTGAGTGTCAGTGTTGGCAGGGGACGTCCAAGGAGAACTTATATCGATCAGATTAGTAACATACTAAACTGGCATGTATGCGTGGTGTAAATGTATGGATGTAGAAGAAGCGAGAGAGGTGTGCCAGAATCGCACCAAATGAAAATCCATAATATCGCTGTCTACCTCTCTGGGTTACGGGCGTAAGGGCATGTTTATTTATTTATTTATTTTTATCTGTGATATTATTTTCAGGGTGGTATTGCTGCCAATGTCATACCCACTCAAATAACTGTGGTGATTGACATGCGATTAGCGGTAACATCTCAAGTTAGTGATGTCGAAGCAATGGTATGACGAACATTTTAATATTTCAATCCCGTAATGTTTCAAGAACCAACAGATATTATAAGAAGGAATTAAAAGAACATGATACATCACAACTGAACAAGAATCACAACAAGAATCACAACAAGAAAGTTGTCACATATGGACCTGAGGGAACCTTGTCCTCATAGAAAATAGACGTGTTTCATGCATTAGTATTTCGAGATACGATTCCTAACGATAGAGGTGTCGCAGAACCAACTTCCTGCTTACCTTTCTTTTCTCATCTAAACACTCCTTTGTCACATATAAAGATTAGCAAAACATCTGCAACTCAACTGGTTGGAGGATGTCTATGGGTAGCGAAAACTTAAAATCAGGTGAACTGCGTCCGTCTTGCAAAAAAACAAATTAAAAAAACATTGCACTGTAAGGGGCTTTCAGGGTGATGAGACAACTATCGCTCAGGCTAGGGCAAAACAGCTTTACAGCGTCGTCGTACGGCCGGCGAATAGAAGCGTTGATAAAGTTTCATCCGCAACTTTTGCTTTCTTTCTTCTTTCCGAAGTGGTTGTAAGTTTTTAGTTTTTCATACGTCAGTCAACTAAGAGCGACCCGAATCGCCGACGACCGAGCTCTTACTGAACGGCTTGACCCACTGGCATTGCGAAGGGACGTTAGTTCCCTGTGCATTTTTACCGCCTTTACTATGGGGAGTATTCCGAAGAATTGTTTGGAACAATTTCTGTCGCTGAGTTTTGTCGTCGCTCAATTCGATAGAGCTCCAACTACCATCCTCATCATCTTGTCTCTTGTCCTTGTCTCTTTTATAGTATAAAAAATAGGTATTAATAAAGCCAAGATATTGAGTGACAACCAAATTCGAGCTGACAAATTAATCTGATTGTGGCGTTAAGACGCCACAAAAAACAAAACGGAAAAATTGTCCAATCAATCTCAAGCCTCGCCAGAATAACATCCTGATCAACAGTTGAATTCGAAATGTTACAGATAGAGTCGTGGATCTTGCAAGTAGGAAACGACACTTACTTATCCTACATAGCGAAAGTGGAAGTGGCAGAGGCAACTCGATTAAATGACTCTAATCCATATTGGGTAGCTGTCGTGGACGCATTAAAGGAGAAGTACGTTATTTTAATTGTACTTCTGATACATAATAGTTAAAATAGTGAATATAATCTGACGGAAACTAGTTCCCACTAAATAAAGTAGACACCACTATTGGATTTTTTTAAAATGGACTCAATTTTGCTGTAGCCTTAGTGAAAGCTAGACTTATAACATTTCTAAACTCATTACTTTTTATTTACAGAGGTATAAAATTTCTGCCAATCGTCTTACCGTTCGCATCGGACATGGTCTCTATCAGGAATCGGGGGATCCCTGCGATTGGACTAGCGTACTTGCCTAATACGAAGTTACTGCTTCATAACATTGACGAATATATAAACGTGGCAACGTTCCTAAAAGGAATACAAGTGTATGTTCATATCTTACAAAAAGTTTGCAATCTACCTTAACCATTGGTCTACTCGATCATTGCATAATTTCTAATCGCCTCGAAAAACGGAGTAAAATTTCTATCAATTTATAAATATTAAATAAAAAAAGTAAGCGCGCAAACTTAAGACAGGATCAAGACGCCAAATTGTTTTTATAAATAATTCTTTATGGTTGAAGTAGATTATACCCTCAGGTAATAGATGGCTCTGTGCCCCAAAATTAAATTCAACTAGATCACGCAGTAGACATGTCGTTCTAAAAATTTTAGCGCGTTAGATTGTCATTAACAATAAATTTGGCGTATTTATCGCGACATATAAACGTATAAATGCTTTTTCTACAAAAATATTGTTATCTGAATTATAGTAACAAATATCGTCAACCATAAAAACCCTCAACCTAGTTCGTTACCTATTGTCATATTTTTTTTGTATTACGCAAAGAGGTATGTAATCTAAATAAATGAATATTTTGCATACTTGTATTTGTTTTATTATAATTACACAGACGACTTGCAAATTACTGTAGTTATATTTAATCAGTACTGTAAACGGAACGCTAGAAAAATTTGCGTAAACAGCAAACCTGTTCTACAGGTGCTAATTACGATAGTTGGATGAAATTTTAAAGGTTTTTTTTAACCATAATATTATAATTAAACGATAAAACTCACTTGCGTACATGGTAACCTGCTTCGCTTTTATTTATCAAGGTGAACTTAGTTGTGGCAAACCATGTACCAAAGGTAGATCCAACAGACCGACATGGAGACTTGGTTAGGTTGCGGAAATCCTTCCGACCTTATTGGTTTGGTATTGGCTGATGATGATTATGATAAATGTTTTTCTCTCTGACACGTTGTAAATGACGACAGCAACACCCTAACATACTAAAAGGTACTAACTAGAATCTGATCATGCCCTCAATAAGAGAGATCGCCAGCGAAATCAATCTATTAAACTCATTTTCCACTTCTAAAAACTGCTTACGTTTTAGTCAACATACGTCCGTTGATGAACGTTGGATTAAGAAGAAACGTAATGGATGACATGGATAGATAATCTAAGTTTAATTTTGATTTAATTGAATTATGTCTTTATTGAAATTGTGAATTCACTTTGATTATCTACGTTCTATGAATACTTTTCTATCCTTGGGTATATACGTAAAATAAATTGTATTGTAATTATTTAAATTACTATTTACACCTTTAAAGTTAAAATCATGATTGCTCATTATAACATTACGAAAGGTAATGTTATCTATGTGGCGGATTTCGTAAAAAACAGGAAGTTATTAGAAAAAACGTTTTCGAAGAAAAAATTTTAGATAACTATTTAAATTCAAAATAAAATATTGATAAAAATATATTATTAATCAAAGTGTTACCTCACTATTCTCACATAAGGTTTCAATATTTTTCAAATGTCACTCGCACGCTTTAAACTAAGGTGCATTAATTAATGTTTTACTACTTTTTATTATAATTTATTTCAACTGTTTGAGACAGGTGAGTTTAAATTTAAGGGACACTTACAATCAAAATGTTTTGCCTTTATGTCTTTAAAGAAAATGACGAAAACTAATTTCATGTAATGTATTTTACAAATAACTGTTTTATAAGGTGGTAATGTGCAAATAGATTTTATAAAAACAGTCGAAGATCAAATCTTTAGACTTTCAAATAATCCGCAAAGTTCTTATAGAAGACGAATCAATACATAATGTAAACTATTCTTATTTGCAAACATATTCAATTCGAGCGGGGTCAGGGGTCAGTGCTAGGTCCAGTCCTATTCATTTACAAAAAAATTGCATGGAGTACGCGTACATTACAGTTATATCATTAATTGCCAAAATTGTAGGTATATTGGTTTTCTCCATACAATTATACTAGTAAAAATTAACACCTTCGTGGCTAAGGCTATAGGAGATTACCTCTGAGACTGAAGATTAGAATTAATTCTCACAAAAAGCGCATTTCTTTTCTATTCTTTTATAGTTAAAAAAAATGTTTTTCTTCTTTTCGATTCGTTCCTCTTTCTTCACCGTCTCTTTCCTAACCTTTTTAAATCATAGTTTAGCTTTCAAATTTTCTATATTTGCGTGACTGAGGTTAAATTATACCTCAAGTGGAGCAGCTATTGCCACAAATATTGGAAACTAACAGTTTATTTCAGATAGTTGAGAGTCGGTGTACTTCATTGAATTCTTATAATGAGCAACATACGGCAGGTTTTGTTATGGCTTTGTCTAGTAAATATATTTAGTAGTTCTGAAGCAAGTACGTGTGAGGAATACATTTGTCTTCCCGAGGTGCAAAGATTCCAGGAATATATTGGCATTAACACTATGCCGGGACAAGATTTGTGTAAGTAGATAAATTATTTTTTAATTATTCCATCATCACTTCTTATTTGCAAATACTCGTATCATTGATTACTAGTTCATTCAAGTCAAGTCAGAAAAAAATCCCTGCATAGACTTGAAATTTTTGCATAACGTTGTTTTACGTAGCGATGCGAAGATTTTGGTTTGCTTTACTCTGAGGTTCCCGTTGAAACAGGAGATTTTAAACCTTTTTACGAGGTTAATGATTATGTTTTCTCGGTAGATCTGTGGTTCCTAAAACAATTTAGTTTCCTAATAATAAATATAGGACTCCGCGCATATAAGACCACACGATAAACAAATGTATTAGAAATCACAATCTCAGAAAATACATTCATTTAAAAGCACCTTTGTATATCTATATTATTTTAGACCCGGCGGTAGATTTCTGGAAGAGATTAGGAGATGCGCAGGGCGTGCAAGTTACGGTGTTCGAAGGTGTGCGTGGGTACCCAGTAGTTATACTAAAGTGGCCCGGATTAAATTCTACATTATCTAGTGTGCTGTTAAACGCACACATGGATGTCGCTGCCGCTTATTACAGGGTATGTACTATTGCCTGATATTTACGTTTAGGCGATGCCATCGCTATTCGTATTCGCTATGCGTTATTTAACAGTATAGGTATAGACTGAGCTTTGCTCTTCGTTGTCATCATCGTCAGATTATGTTTTTGCAGAAGATATTCCACTAATGCACTCTAGCGACATCTAGTGACATCTCACAGAAATTTAATGACAGTTTATAAACTGTCATTAATTCGTTCAGTTCACGATTGACTGATAGTTTATAATAAGGCTAGTGAGATTATGATCTATGATGAAATTTACAATCGTTCAGTGACATAACATTATCTCAAACACAGATTATCATAATGTAAATATATAGATTATCTCTATACATTCAAATCGAAATATTTATAATGACTTTTATATTTGTTGTAGGAAAAATGGACATATCACCCTTTCTCCGGCAGAATTAATGATCAATGTGAAATCATAGGCCGCGGCGCTCAGGATGTGAAGTCCGCCGCCCTTCAGTACTACGAGGCTCTGAGTCGTCTGCAACAATGTAATATCACCTTGCTCAGGGATGTGTATTTAGTATTGACACCAGGTAAATATACGTTTTTTATAGAAGAAGGTGGCAAACGAGCAAGCGATTTAACCGATATTAACTTAACAGTGGTAGAGCCTGCAAGAACTACATCTGTTGCACGAATGGACTGACTCGACTGGTGAAATACCACGACCTCATAGAAGACAGGCGTGGAGTAGTTCTGCGTTTCGTCTGATGAGTGAAATGCCGGAGGCCTAATTCTTGTCCTCTTCCCCTTCCAACCCTTTGCTAATCAGGAAAGTATGGGGAGAGCAAGAGAACTTGACGGTGGAGGGGATGAATATGAAAAGGAAATAACCATTTTCTGGTGATCCCCTGCTCTGTAGGCAGCACATCTGCAACTTATTAGCATGTTACAATGGCCACAGAAAAATAGGATGTTTCCTTTTCCTACCCATACCCCCACCCGTCAAATCCTCTTCTCTTTCCCATCTTATCCTTATTAGTAATAGCAAGCAATAGCAGAGAGATAAAGATAAAAGCAAAGCAAATAGCAAGGGGAAAAGGACCATGATTAAGCCACACTTCACTCATTTGACGAAAAGCAGAATACTTCTACTTCACGCCTGTAATCTGTGGGGTCGTGGTATTGTAAAGTGTATAGTGTATGTAAAGAAAGAACCCAACACGACTGGATCTTGGTAGGTAAAACTAGAGAACATAGAATAGTCTTCTAGAACTATAGCAGTTTTTTTGATTGCAATACTTTATTTATAAAAGTTAAAAAATTAAGGTACATATGCATATAGGATAACCGAATAAAAGATATGAAATCGACAGATGGAATAAGCTTTTCTCAGAATGGCTTGGGAATTTTTGTGCAAACTGAAATGTTCCGGAATATGAACGTAGGAGTGGCCCTGACCGTTGGTATTGCAAGTGAAGGGTCAGAATTAACGGTCTACCACCAAGATAAAACACTAATTGGTAAGCTTTTATACATATCATCATATGTGTTTATTATATAAAAATTGTTCATAATATTTTATAAAAAGTCATAAGGTAGTTAATACGATTTTCAACTAATTGAAAAATGTCATAGAATATTTGTTATTCTTTATCTATTAATGATATAGATCGTCTAATAAATATTATGGCTGATTTAATGGTGATTAGTGGAAACATAAGTTAAAATATTTGATAAATTACCATCATAAAAATAAATAAGTTGCCTATTCTAACCCAATATGTAAAATTGTCAATAAAGTTGATACAACATATTTTCTAGCCTAAACTAACCAATAACGTACAGTCAGATAAGTAACAGACACCCGTACGTTAGACCCGTACGTTATTATTAGAAGCAATTAGAAGTGCGAATGTATTGTTTTGTCACTTTCTGTGAAATGGCGATCTATGACATCACTTGAAAACTAATCTTTTCCAAAAGAATACGATTTCATAAATGACAACGCAGAGTAGCTCTGTCGACAACGTAATGAAATGTTAAAGAGTAACGACAAATCGAAAACACCGTTCCAGGTTTGCAGGTAGATTGCTTCGGACAATCTGCATTCACAGCGTTCTTAATAGATGTGAATATAACAGCGGCAGGACCGGTATGTGATTATTGATATAATTTTACATAAAATTCATCTAACCTTCACCGCCAATTAGCTACATACATTACACAATTTAATTTGCACGTTTGTATATTCATAATATTAATTTACTCTAATACTTATTTAAAGTATCATTACGTAAGTAGTCTCTTCATCATTGTTTGGTATTTACATTTTATTATTTATTAAAACAGGATTATAAGAGTGGGACAGAATATACATCTATGCGTAGGCGATTCGGGCAAGTGACAAGAGCGGATTAAATTACAGGGCCTGTGTCATGGGTCGCATTCGTAAATTTGTTCCGAGCATCTCTGTCCTTAATAAACGTGTAGAAAGTTGACGTTAAATATACATAAACACTGTATTTTCCAGTGCATCGCATTTTACAATGCTTACGTCCAGTACAGAGAAGAGCAATATGAAATATCACTAAAGAGTAACGATTACTCTGAGTACACTGCCATTAACTACGTCGGTCATTTAGGACCTAATATTGTGAGTATTACTTTATATTTTAATGTATAAACATTGTTGATAGCAATGACATTATAAAACCAAATACTTTTTTACACGTCACTTGGCAACGCATGTCTGGTAGTAATTTATAATTCTGTTTCATACATCTTAATCTGATTCCTGCTAATAATTGTTTTTAAAAATATTTTTTATTTATATTTACAGGACGAAGTACCGTTCCGTACCATACCGGCAAGTCTGACGATTTTCTTGAGCATCAACTTGGCTCACAAAACATCGATGGATCAGTTCAAAAAAGTTGTAAGAGATGTTTCTTATGGAATATATTCACATCTAAGGAGCTTATGATAGGACAATAATCATATATAAATAGTACAAGAGATAATAAATAAATTAGGACAGTATTGATGCAATATCATTCCATTATGTCGGTAATCGGTTTCAAAAGTTTCTTAAAACTAGCTTGTTAAAATGATTAATTTCAATACCAAGTTGTAATTTTCCAATATTACTGCTTAGCGGTAGTATAATTCTATAAGTATAAGCCTTCTTTTTGGGGTACACTGTAATGGAAATGTATCATTGAGCATTAAAATGAAAAATATGATAAATTGCTCGCTGTTGTTCGTCTCTAATTAGGATGACATTTTCGTGAGAAAAGTGAACAGGCCAAGGCTGAACTATGCCATCCTCCGATCACATAGCCACTTTGTGTGAGGTACGATTTGTAGTCAAGCAACAGTTTATTCGTTATAAAAATGTAAAAATCCCGGTATGTTTATTTCATTTAAATTGTAGGCTTAAGAAGACATAAAAAGCTAGAATTTCTAGCTCACGCGGAAGGTAACCACCGATGTGAAATAACTTTTCTTAGCTTTGGTAAATACAGACTAAAAAAAAAAATAGGTTTCCGTTTTGAAAATCAGGCTGTGAACGTTCGAACGAACGAAGGAAAAACGTTCCTCTAACAAATATCGGCTAAAGAAGTTTTTACTTAAAAAAATCTTTCTTTCTTGCGTACTTGTCGAATTTGTTTAAACTTAGATTAATGATTAATGCAAAACTTTCTTTACCAGCAAGACGGATGGGAATCAGAGGCTGTTGAAATTTTCAGACTTTTCGCGTTTGAGAGATCTTTAATAACGATTGCAAATGATAGTAATCCGTACTGGACAGCACTGAAAGAAGCCTTCGATGAATTGTAAGAACTTCAAAATAAATGCTTCATGCAGCACCAACCCCTATTGACCTCATTAAATTCAATAATTACCGTTGCTATACAATTTTATGTTACAGAGATATTAGTATTACACCAAGGACAGCGCCATCCGTATCAGAAGCGAGGATCCTGGCAAACGCCGGCATCCCTACTTTTGGCTTGTTACCAATTCGGAACACACCGATCTTAGTAAATGCGGTAAATGAGCGGCTATCGATACCCGTCTTTCTTGATGGGATCTGTATCTACGAACAAGTGATACCAAACCTCGCCAATTTACCTGAAGATGTGGTCGCAGATGATCCCCGGACTTATTTAATAGAACCTACTATAGTATGAAATCATACATTTTAAATTTATTATTAACCGAACAGAAAAAAACAGACATTTATAATTTGTTACTGAAGTCGTTTTAAAAACCCGTTGAACTGAATTTGCTTTTTAATTTTACCCATCATTTTCACTCATAATCTCTATTCTTTTCATCCAAAATAAGTAAGTTACCGCTAAGCATTTAGTTAGCGAAAACAGAACGAACTGCTACTAGCCTATGTATGACAAAGGAAAGGGTAAAATAAAAAAAAGAAAAGAAGGGACAGAAATAGTACCTCTGGTCCTAACCCACCCGTCGTAGCTCAGAACTCTCTCTCTCTCTCACGCACACAGTCGTCCACTGCTGAAAGTCCTCCCCCATTGGTCGCCACTTGGATTAATTGGTTAAATACTCTTACTATACATTTTATTTCTGTGAAGAGTTTTTTTTACTTTTCGGGTCGAGACAGCTAATTCACGGACCAGTACCATGCATGTCTCATCTAGTATGCAAATTTATGTGTTATGTTCAGAAGTTTATCGGTGGCGATATCGCAAAGTATGTCAAATTATTATAGTAGGAATGAAATTTGTTAAAAATATCGTATTCCATTTCAATTGGGTTCTAATTATATATTTGTTAACTTTTTATTTTACGTAAAAAATTAGCTGTTGGTTCAACTAACCATTATTAAAATCTATCTATACATATACAATGCAAATATAACTGATCGCTGTCAGTACATGGAAGATATTTGAGAAAAATCTATTGTTTAGGGCCTTTTAAAAGCAATAAAACCCGAAACAATGATTATTAGAATATTTGTCTGTTTGTTTGTGCGTTTCTGCGCGATAATCTCAGAAACGGCTTAACCTTTTTGGGTGCGGTTTTCACTTATGTATTGTGGTAAGATTCACTTAAAATTTAGTGTTTGTATTATATCAATCGGTTCATGAATAAAAAAAATATATCAATATAAGGAACCATGTCGAATATTTGTTCGACATAAATGCTATTATTCCCGAGGAGGGTTGGCGGTAGGCAGGCGGCCGGAAAAGCCGTAGCCAGAACCCACATAGTATGCACTACGGTCACAGTTTAAACCGACCCCACATACGCGAGCAGAGGGCAGGGAGATGATGATGAGGTTAGGGTAGTATTAATTAGGTAATATGAATTCGTTTAGGTAAAATTGCAGGACGGAAACCGTGGGGCACAGGTAGTAAATAAATAAATATGCGCTCATGCCCTAAACCAGAGGGGTGGGCAGAGATCATCGATTTCCATTTGGAGCGATAACGCCACACCTCTCCAGCTTCTACATTCATACATCTACGCATACATGCTCGTCGGTTATGACTTTTTATATCGCCCTTTTTTAGTAAGCCATCAACCAACCGAAAGGTCAATTTTTTTCTCATGAAGTCAACAAAAACCTTTGCTGTATTTACATTTTTGGTAACTTTGTTCTATAAGCGTTAATCCATTATCATGTCCTTTCAAAGTAATTATTTTTGAGGTCTTAAGATAAATATTACATATACAGCATCATTTGCTTTCAGATACGCTACGAACTTAATTAAAAAATCGAAAAATAACCGTTTGTATCGAAAACCGTTTGAAGAAAACTCTGGTATATTTTGACCCTATCAAGTAGTATTAGTTACTCTGTATCCACGCCAGGGGGTACGTTTTAGATTTCGGGAGCAAGAACTTGAAATCGAAGTATTTTGCATTTGATCGAGTTTTTTTTCATTGTTTACAATAACACCACTTCATTATAAAGGAAATTCGCCATTTTCAAGATGCTACCAGGAAGATTACTGATGAGAAAATTAATGTCACAATTCTAAATGCGATGGGTGCTTTGTATGACATTTTTAAACTAATTCTGCATTTAAAAAAACCTTTCTTTTTTATTTTCTAAAGGAAAGAGAAGATCTGCTCAGTGATGATGAATGAGGATCTCATTTCCGGTTATCGAAAATTAATTCCGACAGTCCGGACTGGGAATCGGACCCAGATCTAGTCGATTAGTCACGAAACGCAGAGTTAATTTAAAAATGTCATACACAGACGCTTTATAACAGTGACATAAATTTTTTCATCAGTAATTTTATTCTTTTACTAAGAATTATTTTTTACTCATAATTTTGTATCATTGGGACAAGGAGAGCGTCATTTAATGTTAAAAAATGTGCCATTTCTCTTGACGTGTTTAGTGTTCTCTTCTTATTTTTCCTAAGACCTTTATTTTAGTGTTTCATTGCTTGGTTATACGGCGGCTTACGCATTTTTATTTTGGACTTTGAGTTTTGCATACCTGATTTTCCTTTGTTTGCTTATTTGAAATTTCTATTTTAATTTTCACAGGCACAGTGTGTTTCCTTTTAATGCGAGTGGTATTATAAGGAAGCTGGAATACTCCCCTCCGATCGCTCACCCGCAACCCCCCAAAATCCGGCTCCTTAGATATAATTTTTTTAAATCAAATAATTAGCTTTAAGGTTAGCTTTGAAACATACTTAATCCTACTAGGATTCTTCTACGTCTACGTCTACCTCAGCTATGTTATGTTTTGGTTGGGTTATGTTACGTTTTGGGTTGGTTTTATTACGCTTTGGTTAGGTTAGGTTGGGTCACGTTTTGGTTAGGTTAGGTTGCCTTTTTTTAGGTGGGGACTCAAAGTCCCCAAAAAAGTTGAGAGTCTGCTGCGGCGGACAACGCTAGCTGGGTCGCGGAATATTGCGCAAGTGTTCCCGTGACCCAGCCAATAAGTGTCGCTAAGGAATATCGCTGGGTTTTAGTGGGTATTCTGGCCACCTCTTGGCCGGCGAGTCCCACATACCCTCCTTAAAACGGGAGGGATGTGGAAATGCAATTCCCAGCGCAAAAAAAGGTTACCTTTTTTTAGGTTAGGTTAGGTTAGCGGGTGTGTTTTGAAAACACGAAAGATAAACGATAAAGTATTTCTTTCGTATAAAAATTAAACGTATTGGGGTAAGGTATATGAAGCACGCAAAATACGCGCTAGTCGTGGAGTTGCGGAAAAGTAGCCCTACTACTACTAAGGTATATGAAGTCATCGATGACTTTTTTTTATTAAATTTTATCAAGAAATCAATTTAAAGTTGAATTTTTTATTTGATTTTTTTAAAGGAACCCTAATATATGAACATAAACATATCGTAACGAGGTTAAGAAAAAACTCTTTATCATTATTACCCTTCCTTGTGCTCACTATTGATTACTTTAATACATTCTGCTTATTTGTAGAGTATAAATACCATTGTGTTTACCTATACTTATATTTACAATACTAAAATAATGTATTTAATATTGATATACGTTGCGAAATTAATACTTGTCGGTCATGCCTCGCGCACAAACATCGAGGAATTATCTAGAATTCCCGAGGTCCGACGGTTTCAGCAATATATACAAATAGACACGGTCACAGGACAAGATCTTAGTAAGGATTTTATGGTTTACTTTAGTTTTTAAATATCAACTAAATAGTTGTATTTTTACATTTCTTATGACAATGCAATGCACATTATTCTAAAAAAACAAAAATCGTCGATGACGCGATGTGGTCCATCATGAATTGCTTAATTTTGGAGCTATATATATTTCCTAGTTTAAAAAATGAGGTAGAAAATGTATGAGAAGGTTTTAAAGAAGCGGAAAACAAGATGGTTAGGATATTGTAAATTTGAAATCTAAACAGTCATTATTACTATCCGTCCCTACTCTCCTGCGTTTTGAGCGCGGACGTTTATCTTAATATGATACGAATTTAATATAGGAACGTAATAATACATGAAAATTAATAATTTATTATATAATAGCACCGGCTGTTAATTTCTGGAGGAAGCAAGCGATAATTGCCCGAGCGAAGTTCTCCACTTACGAGGTTATAGAAGACTATCCTGTGGTAGTCCTAAAATGGCCAGGAAAGAATTCCTCACTGAGCAGCATAGCTCTTGTCACTCATATGGATGTTGTACCAGCGGACATGAGGGTAGGTATTTTAGCTATGTAGCTTATTAGGTTATTTTTGTCTCATATTTAGAATAGTTTGTCATCTAATCTAAGAGGTAAACTCGAAGGTTTCCTTAACATTACTTTACTTTACCGCCCACATCCAGCGAACTCCCGCAACCTCTTTATCTTTAGCCTTAGATGGACCTGTGAGGTGAAGCTGTGTAAACCTTGTATATATAATGAGATTATGTAGATATATAAACCTTCTTATACATACAAAGCTAAAAGAGAATAATACCATACAAGCCAGTTGGAGTAAAATAGTTTCTTGAAGTTAATCACTTTCATATTCACCAGATAGACATCG
Organism: Papilio glaucus; assembly: GCA_000931545.1. NCBI lineage: Eukaryota > Metazoa > Arthropoda > Insecta > Lepidoptera > Papilionidae > Papilio > Papilio glaucus. The sequence goes on along the minus strand of JWHW01030920.1, from coordinate 240,331 downwards.
GATAACATAATTTCAGGAAGGCTGGACATACCCGCCGTTTTCAGCACACATAGAGGACAACGGTGACATTTACGGTCGCGGCACGCAAGAGAAGTCGGTCACGATGCAACAGTACGAGGCTATCACGCGAATGAGGAAACACTCCGCTGATCAACTTAGGGACGTCTACATGATTCTTACACCGGGTATGTGTTCCTTATTTATTGGAAGAACTATCTTATCCCAAGACGAAGTATAATATTCTTTTTAGTTATTATTTTAATATTCTTTTAACAAGAAGATTCATATACCTATATATGTGGAATAAATAGATTTATGGGAATAACAATATGGACGGTACTAATATAGACATCGTTCACCTTTTTACTAAGCTGTTCAAGCAAAAGTTATGTGATTTTTACCAAAATGGCTAAATTGCTAATTATTGTTAATAAGGATCTGTTCAAGGCAAAAGAAAAATACATACAAGTATGGAAGTGTCGGTCGGAATAAAACATCTATACAATGAAAAATTTTGGGGATGAAATTATTAAAATGTTTTTCAAGAGGTTACCGAAGTATGTATATAGGAAATTAATTAAGACTTTTCAAAATTTACGCTTTATTAAAAAAAATGTTCAAAAATAAAAAAAAAGCGCGATGAGTGCAAGTTTAGAATGCGCACATGTTTTGCAGTACAATAGTGGGCTTAAAGCGTGTTCGTTATTTAATCTAAAATCATCAGATTTAGTTTAAATAACTAGTAACTAACAGATTATCATAGATTCTTCTAAACAACACGACATAAAAATCTATTTTTAATAATCCTATTATTCAACGCCACGCATAAAATGACTACTTAATGATCGTATTACAACGGTATAAATTCTACCAGCATGCTTTTCCTGCCTAACCCAGCTTTCACTTCCATACATTAAAGTGGGGACTAGTGCATTGTGTATTGCGAGAGGAGCCTTTATAGACACATGCTGACTCCTCATTACTGTACCCTTTAAATTATTTCCCGAATTCACTCGTCTTTCGTGTCAAAATCTTTAACGTGTCTACCATCTCTACTAAACATAAATCCTAAATACACAAACTCTTTCACCTGTTTCACTTCTTTGCCGATAACATTTATATCAATTACTGTCCTACTTTGTTCTCTTTGAAACACCATTACTTTCGTTTTGTCTACATTTAACTTAATACATCTGAATTGTCCTTCTTCCGTTGAATGATTACACAAACATTTGTCATTGGCGTACAAAATACATTTTACCACAAGCTCACCCATATTTAATCCACAATCTTCGTCTTTAACAGATAAAGAAATGGGATCAAGAAATGGTATTGCACCGTTCTTACATAGCAAAGTGTTTAAAGAGATGAATGTTGGTTTTTTCCTGTGTATCGGAATGCCCTCGATGAGTCATAACATCGCTTTACTATACCGAGGCAAGACACGTTGGTGTGAGTAAAACATACTTGTTCTGTTCTATAGTAAGTAGTAGTCTATTACGACCTGATACAAATTTTGTATTCATTCTCAGACAAAAATACGAAAAAAAACTTTTTATACTTTATTATTATTATGAAATCAAGTAATCGAATCAAACAAAGCTAGTAGTATTGAAATATACGATGAACATGCAACTGCATTTAATTTGTATTCGTGTAAAACGGTCGAAACTTTTCTGACGGTAGACCGAAAAGAACAATTCCTCAATACTAATGGTACTATTTTAATGCTGTCGTTCTGGTTTCACTACGCCGCACTTCTGTCAAATCTATATGACACGATTGGTTAGAAAAATATTGCAACACTTGCAAAATATCAATTAAACAGCAAAAAAAATCGTTACGAGTTGCACTCGATGGCTTTAACAGAATCGGAGGGTAGCTCATTCTTTTACTTTTTCCAGCGTTCGAAGTCAAATGTTCTGGACCCAGTGGCGACAGCTCTTTGTTAATTGACCCGGCTATTTCAGCAGATGGATCGGTAAATATAATATAAATTCATAAAATTATTGAACTATTGCAAGATAATTGTGTGTAAAAAAAACATTTATGTTGTTTGAAAGTAAAATTAAGCGAGTTAAATGAAAAGAATTAAGAAGAAATAGATGTTGCGACTGTTTAGGGTAAAATAGAGAAGGGATGGTGGATGCTCCCACCAAAGAATGGTGGCAGAATCTACCAACCCATTATAGGAAGTTACTGGTAGAAAAAACCAGGAAATCAGACTGTACGAATGAAAATAATTTTTATTTATTTTATTATTGAACTTATTCGTAATATTGACTTGATTATTTCAGTGTGGACGCTTCTACACGTCTTATACAACATACAGAAATCATCAGTACAAAGTGGCTGAAGAGTCACACTTTTGCGACATGGACAACATTACCGTTATAAACTTCGTGGGACCAAAAGTAAGACTCAAATAATATCACACATTATAGTGTTAATAAATACGACGACCTTCTAATCTATCAGTTTGTGTGAAAATAATACCCAAAGGGGTAGGCAGGGATCACGGATTTAAGTTTGTCGCGATCGTGGCACATCTTATGACAATAGATGATTTGTTTTTTGTCTTTTATATACAGATATGGGTGAGATGAATAATGACGAAGAAATGATGATGATATCTCCGTACAGTAATTTTATATTATATAATAGCAAGGCAATTTACTGAGCGTAATTAGCTCAATAAAAAGAACGAGAGACAGTGAAGGGATTCACATTTCTGCTACATAGTACAATGGTGTTATAGATTTTTGCCTCATTCGTTCGTTTGTTTTAACTAATAGTCGTCCACTGCTGGACGCAGGACTCCCACATGAATCGTCAAAAAGATCGATCTACCTCTACCCTCACACAGTGCACTTCCATAACCTTGACCAGATGACCCGTACGAGACTGCTATTCCACCACTTTTTGACTCCATCGACCATCGGTTCTGGGAGCAATATGTGCGGCCCACTGCCACTTAAGTTTTTAGTTTATTTATTTTTTTAATATAAGAGAAGGGGGCAAACGAGCGGCGAGAACACTGAGGTGATCAACGTCGCCCATGGACACCTGCAACACCAGAGGAACTGCAAATGCGTTGCCGGCCTTTAAGAAAAAGTTAAGCTCGCTTCTTGAAGGACCCTAAGTCGTACTGGTTTGGAAATACCGCCGAGGACAAACCGTTCCACAGCGTGGCTGTGCGTGGCAGAAAATTTCGCGAGAACCGCACTGTGGAGGAATGCCAGCCATCCAGGTGGTGTGGATGATACCTGGCGGTCTGTCTTGTCGTCCTATGACGAAACTCGGCGGCTGGAATCATTCCAAACAGTTCTTCGGAACACTCCCCGTGATAAATACGGTATAAAATACAGAGGGAACTTACTTACTTTAATAATAGAGAATGCGACATATGACTACTGAGGTTTTACATAAAAATGTAGCATATGTTTTGCTGGTTTGTGTAATAATAGTGGTGTTACTAAAGAAGACAAATATCATTACATGTAATCGAACATGTGTGTAAAATTGAATCAAATTGGCAGCATTTTATTTCTTCAGGCCACACGTGTAACGTACATGGTTAAGATAAGGTTTATTTACTTTGTTTACTTCTTCTTCTTTTGTGTTTTTGCAGGTAAATACTCAACTGGGTGTAATACCTTCTACTATAAATTTATACTACGATTCTTTTCTGGCGGTTAATACAAGCTTCTGTGATTTCGAAGAAATTGTAAGTGAATACGTGAATATCAATTATGGCAAAAGTTAATTATGTCATCTATATCTATATCCATCCATCATATATGTATGTATATGCAGGCTGATAGGGTGGAAAAGGAGAACATACTGTGTCGATCCCAGACATATGGGAAAAGGACAGGAATATTATGATATGCAAACTAAAAGAAGAAACTGATTGATATACCAACGCACTGCCCTCTGCTGAGTCTAGATACTTGAAACTTTTGCACAGAGATTTCTGTTATTACATAGGCAAGTGCTAAAAAAAGGATTTTGTATAAATTCATCCTTCGAAGGTCTATAGTAGTGGATGTAAGGTTGTATGAACAAGCTCCCCGTGCGAAGCCGGGGCGGGTCGCCAGTTTGGTATAAACAAGTTAAATAAAACCTTTATATTTATTAGTTAATATTAATCTTCTAATATTTATTTTAATCATTTTAACTAAGCTTGAGCTTGTGCTAGGATAAAAGACGAATGACGGATTCAAATCTACAACCATGTTTGCTAGTCTGTATCATTAGCCATTAGGCTATTGGCGCTTCATTTAATTTATAAAATTGATGTTGTGAAGTTATTGTACCGCTATTCATTTATTTCTTCAAAAGTGCAGTATTCATGTAAAAATGAAAAACAGGGTTTTAGAGTACGAAATACGTATATTTAAAGATGTATTATTCTCCGAACATTAACGTTATTTGTTGTGGCAGGTATGGTCAGATCCTATCGGACCGTACCGCGAAGATGATAAGGAACTATTTACTTTTTAAACAGGTCAATGAATGGCTTCAAGAGGCAGGCGCCAACGTCAAGCTGAAGACATTGCTGCTACAGGATGCGGGCCCAGAAACTTTAGTAGATGCTTCTAACCCGTACTATGCCGCGTTGGAAGATGTTTCCACATCTTTGTAAGTTATTTATTATTAAAGGCATACGAATAATAATACCGATTTACTCCTTTTTCAGACTCTTGATATTATTTTGTTTATTAAATATGAACGTAAAATTAATAGTTTTGAAAGAACTACAGCACGTCAAATTAATAGTCACGTTAACAATAGTAAGCATATTAAATGTAGAGGTTTTTTGTAATAATTAATAAGCGACGAGTGAACGCAGGGAATAAAATGAATGGGGCTATAGGTACAGTTGTGAGGAGTCAGAATGTGTCTATGAAGGCTCGTCTGGCAAAACACAATACTGTACTAGTCCCCACTTTAATGTATGGTAGTGAGAGCTGGGTTTGGCAGGAAAAGCATGCTAGTAGAGTTAATATCGTTGAGATGCGATCCTTAAGAAGTATGTTAGGCGTGACATTGAATGCTAGGATTAAAATACCATTATAAGGGAAAAGTGTGGCTTAAAAATGGATATTGCAACTAGAATTGATAAAGGTATGCTTCGGTGGTTCGGGCATGTTGAAAGGATGAATGAAGAGAGAATAACGAAACAAATTTATGTAGCAAAAGTGAGTAGCAGTGTTGGTAAGAGAACATGTATTAATCAGATTAGTGACTTACTAAAAAAGGCCGATATAAGAAGCACCCATAACCGACGAGCATGTATGCGTAGATGTATGAATGTAGATGAAGAAGCGAGAGAGGTGTGCCAGGATCGCGCCAAATGGAAATCCATGACCTCTGCCTACCCCTCTGGGTTACGGGCCTGAGCGCATATTTATTTATTTATTTATTTAATAAGCAAAAATTAGGCATGGTAAAAAATATACTATTTTTTCATTCTCGTAAGATAGTCTTTGCTCCATCTGTTGCTGGTGATTTTTCTGCTGTTCTAGTCGTCGTTTTAGTTTCATCCGGATCCAAAAGCTTTTGCATTTCTTCCAAAGATCAAGATTACATACATTACAGCTTTGCTTTTTAATTTACTCTACTCTTACTAACTACTAGCGTGAACTAACTCCCACTAACACAGTTCTAAAACTAGTCGATGCCTACACCGGACTACCTGAACGTCAGTTAAGCCGTGTTTAATTAAGTATTTTTACTTTGTTTTCAGAGATATAGCATTCTGCCTTCGCACCGCCTCTCAACCTGAAGAGGCGGCATATATATCGGCCGCAGGGTATCCAGTGCTAGGCATCTCTCCGATAACTGCCACCGAGAACCTCGTGCACGCTGTTAACGAACGGTTGAATATTAACATCTTCTTAAACGGAATAACTATCTTCGAAGAAATCTTTAAAGAAATTTTCAATATACCGGCATTCAAAGTGTCGAAAAAACCTAGCGATTATTTGAAGTCCAACGTTAGAAAATAATAAATGTTAGTCGAATGTCTAGTTCCAGCAGTATATATATATCAATGTTTCGGTTTCATTAAATGTTGCGGGATTGGAAGATTAATTAAGAATATTAATAACTTTCATTTAATAGAAAGTAATAAGTGTTAATGAGAATATTCATTAAATATATATTTATTTGACATATAATTGCCGTTTTCTTGGTTTCTTTTCGTCCCCAAGATGTGTGAATGCAGAAGGCAGGCTAATAATTTTGTAGTAAAACTTAGATCTCTGCATGCATTGGATAGATGTAACTTACCAATATAAAGGTTATGAAGGAAGTTTAAATAAAAATAGTTGACTAGTAATTTTTTATTAAATACTAATCATATTTACAAAACACGGGCTAAGGACAGAACGGGGTCCCATCCCATAGTAAAGAAAAATATTTTATTCTTTAGATGGCGTTACGAGTAGCTGTGTACTAATTAAGAAACGAAATGCGGCATTATACAATTACAAAACTAAAAGATAATAAAAGTAACTATATTTATTATTACTTTTAATATCAAATAGCACACAACTACACATTAAAATCAAAATTAGATATCATTATTAAAACCCAAACGGAAAAAATGCGAACCAGTACGATAATAGATTCTGCGTTACTTAGAAATTATCAAAAGTTAGAAACTAGGTGCCGCTTAAAAATCAATAACAATTTTTTTAATTCAATTTGGTCTAATAAAAAGTGTATAGACTTTTAAAAATATTTCAACATTGAAGTTTTGAAAGAAAATCTATACATATAATAACTGTACATCGAAGATATTTGAGAAAAACTATTATTGGGGCCTTTATAGACGCAACAAAACAATGATTATTAGAATTTTTGTCTGTCTGTGCGTTTGTGCGCGTTAATCTCAGAAACGGCTAAACCGATTTGGGTGCGGTTTTCACCAATGTATTGTGGTAAGCTTCACTTAAAATTTTGTTTTATCTCAATCGGTTCATAAATAAAAAACTCATGTGAATTTAAAGAATCATGTCAAACCTTTGTATAATAAAAATAGCTGTTGAATAGGTTAAAATTTTAGTTAACTATATATTATGATCTTTAAAATGATGATGACTGAAAGTTTATATAAAGTTTAATACAGGACAGTTTCGAAGATTTAGCCAGCATCAGCTAGACACACTGTGCATTGAGATATTCATAGCACACGCACGTATTTCGGAGACGCACCACGCTCCCTGGTAATGGTAACAGCTTTATTTGGTAATGCAATATTTACACGTACGTATGTAGACGATTTTAGAAATTATGTTTGTATTCTTTTAATATGTTTTGTTAGGTTAGGTTAGTAGCTTATTATTTCCGAGGAAGGTTGGCGTTAGGCAGGCGGCTGGCCGTAAAAACTGTAACCAGAACCTATGTGAACTATGGTCACAGTTTAAACAAACATATGTGATTGTTAAGCTTTGCTACTATCATGTCGATGTCCGCACATAAGCGGGAAAGGGGCAGAGAGATGATAATGCGGTTAGGGTAGTATTAAAGTAGGCATTGCAGGTTGCGTGAAACCGCGGGGCACAGCTAGTCTAAAATATTACAATCTGTTAAAAAAGTACACGTTCCACTTTAATTTTCTACGATTTTATTATTTTTTCTTTAAAAGTCACAGAGATAATGCTTGTAATGACGTATACAAATATTTTATATTTTGGTCGGTTTGATTAAGTAAGTTCCCGGATCCTTGGCAACTTTGTCTTTTGGTAAGTTAGCGAGACGCGGTATCACCTCTTCATAAATCTTGATACCTTCGAAGAAGGCTGATATCGGCACACGCTCGTTGACTCCATTGACCGCAGGCGTTGTTTTACGGAGCGGAGTGAAACGGAACGCAGGTATCGATGTGTCTACAATGAATTTAGCGTCCGTTGTGGTAGGTATTGTAGAAGGCACGAGAGTAATGTTTCTGTGATATGAAAATAATAAGTATTATGCATAAAGAACATTTTACAATAAATTAAAAATAACAAACGTCGATTACAACATAGTACCATCACAATTGTAAGTAAATACATGGAAATATAGCAATAAATTTACGAATACTATAATATATATATAAATTTCCCTATCCTATTAGTATTCCCTTATACTCTTACCTCATTAATACTTGCTAAATCGGCAGACATGGGACTTTTTTCCTTTTGGGAATGTACTGATTGTCATATGTCGTTTTAATGACTTGCTGTAATTTCCTGATTCTTTAATTTATACCTCAGTTCAGTATCATACTTACAGTTCTTCGAAAGCTCCTTCAATAGCCACCCAGTATGGATTACTATTATCAAGCTTTGTGATTGAACTTCTTGTTGCTTCATAGTATACACTTATCTCAGCATCTCTAGTCCAAGTTCGAACCTGCATAAGAGTGTACATGAAATAATGTAAAGTATATACAAAGAGTTAATATAAATACAAGTAAATAAAATTATTTAAAATAAACATTAAAAAAAACAATTTTATTCCAATGTGTATGTAGTATACGCGTAAATATAAGAAATCATTATGTAAATAAAAGTAAATAAGTTAAAATAAAATATCTAAGGACAACTAACAAATAAGCATACAATCCAGAATAAAAAGAAACAAGTATGTATGACCATTGTTAGGTGGTGGTAAAAAGAATTTTGGCTTAACGGGTTGCAGTAATCTAAATGTTTGAATTTTGTACTAATCGAATTATACATTTTAAAACCATAATGATAACAAAATGCCATTAAAAGTAAAGCTTACTGTTCTATTAAAATCTTCTACTGAAGTATTGTGCGCCAAGTAGATTGCATAATAATATGTAAACTGCGATGGAACTATTCGGTTCGGAGCTACTCCCTGAAATATTAATATGTGTTTATTGGGGGGTGTATCGGTCATCATTACTTAAACCAAAACACCATAGATAGAAAGAAGAGTTGCGGTTGATAATTTCATTGATTTTGGTAGAGGGCAGACGCTAGTTTGTTTGTACATAAAAAACGGTAATGTTAGTGCTAAAAAGTTCATATATTGGAATAAGGATGTATTTTATATTTATTTAGTTCATAAAATGGTTTGCTTGTAAACCATTTGTTTGATATTAAGAAATGGGATTTTGCAACTGCAACAACTGTTGGAGAACAATTTAGACAAGCTTACCTTTACACCGATTAAATTTATTACTGTATATTCACTATAGTCCGTGCTCTGTAACGATAATTTGTATTGCTCCATTCTGTATTGGGTGTAAGATTCAAAGAATTGACCGCACTGAAAAAATTTTAAATCACAAGATTATGATGAAATTGTTTTTTTTTTAAAGAAAATACCCAGAGCTAAATCGTACCGGGCCACTCGCAGTGGTCTCAACATCTGACAGTAAAGCACTGTGTGTAGGTTCCCCATAGCAATCGACCTGTATAACTGAAACACGTTTAAAAAAGGATATAAAATATTTCATTAGGTTTTTAAGCAAAATTATATTACTAAAAAAATACGCGTCCCCCATCAACACTGACACTCACTTTTGCTACATAAATTTGTTTCGTTATTCTCTCTTCACTCATCCTTTCACATGTCCGAACCACCGAAGCATACCTTTCTCAACTCTAGTTTCAACATCCACTTTTAAGCCACACTTTTCCCTTATAATGCTATTTTAATTCTATCATTCAGTGTCACGCCTAATATACTTCTTAAGGATCGCGTCTCAACGACATTAACTCTACTAGCATGCTTTTGGTGCCAAACAGAG
>JWHW01030920.1:211702-224002 GCA_000931545.1 Papilio glaucus | reverse complement strand
ATTTGGATCCTACAGATAAGTGAGACTTCGTCATGAACTTGATGAAAAGCGAAAGTCTGATTTTGTCTCAATAGTTGTCTTACAAAAATTAAATATCAAGAAAACTCACCTCAGTCTTCCCACTTCAGGGCCACAGGCACATTCCAGTTCACTTGATGTGCACTTCGAGAAAGTATAGAAGAGTAAGCCATAGTGTTATATGGCGAGACACCTCTATGGAAGAAGGAGAAGAACGTGCCAGCCAGTTCGCATGACTTTATGTGATCACCGCTATCCATAGATATCGGATACAATAACATGAGTTGTTTTATAAACACTTTATTGTGTTTAATTAGTTTTATTGTGTTTAAAATAACAAATTGTTACAATTATCAAAAGCCTTAAAATTCTTACCAGTTGCAACCACGATAATGAATAGACATCGTGGCATTTTAACCATTTAAATAAAAAATGAAACAACTGTTACTTTTGTTATGTATATATTTAATACTTTTTTTAAATTTGCGATAAATTTAAATTATTTTAATTTTACCATTTAAAATTTGTATGTATTGTATCAATCTTAAAGGTAATTTATTCTTTTATTAAGGACGAAGCTAAACCCTGCGGTTTCACCTGCCGTGCAATGTATATTAACCGAGTGTCCCGCCTAAGCTGAACCCTATTTAACATGATTGACCATATAGAACCGAGGTCAACGTACATACATTGGATTTATATTATTTCTCCATACAAACTTTCATACCCTACTTTAGACTTGTTGGGTTTTTATAAATTCATCATTTATAAAAATCCTTTCTTAGTGCTGCTCTCTCAGTAGCTTGGACAACGGACTTCTCGTAAAATGTATTATTGGTGTATTAATATGAACCTGGATATTTTTATAAGAGTGAATTTAAAAATTCGCTATAACTGGTATGTTGACCACCGACAATACCAATAGTTGCAGGAGCGTTGAAGGATTTTGTTTCGGTAACTGAAGAACATGATGTTCACCGCCTATACCATTTGGGACCAATATAGTTCAAAGAAAAAAGGATAAAAAGACTTTCTCTATCCACCTCAATTGGTTTAAAGAATATGAAAGCAATACATATACTACATTTAGTTCACTTTTCCTCATATTGTTTTATTGACATACTTTATGTTAACGTTACATAAAAATGTATCAGTTCAATTCAATGAAAAGTAACAATATATAAATGTATTAATTTTAAAAACTGCAAGGGAATTATTTACGTATATCTCTTGAATTTTAAATAATTCCGAGTACTTTTATCATGAAATTGTTTGCGTGTCATTGGTACTTAGTTGCTTTTCGCTAAAACAGTGTGAAGGTCGGTTTACGCAATGTAAAATTTTATTAAAATTACGTTTTGCTTCGTAAAAATGGTCTCCGTTAGTTACATTTACATAAACCATACGAATATTTTTCAAAGTATAGATAAATTATCGAACCAAATATTTTAATTTCTTTTCTTTACACTATCATGTCAGAAGCATACTTTCATGAAATATGGCATAATTAAATTTATGGTAAAAAACTAATATAGCCAAAAAGATTTTTCATTATTTTCTTTAGTAAAAATATAACTTTCCAATGATACAATATAAATTGAAATAATGTAAATGCATAGTTCTCTATACAATAGTAGGTTTTGTTAAGTAAACCGTAGGATCATCGGCGACCTGCTCATCACGTAAATTCGCAACGCGGCGTAAAATCCTTTCGTAGATCATGATCCCCTCGAAGAACACCGGCAACGATAACCTCTCGTTAACTCCGCTTACTAAATTTGGTGTGTTCCGCTGCGGGGTTAATCCAAATCCAGGTATACCAGTTCCAATAACGAACGATATGTCTGCTGTAGTGTACGCTGATGTCAGATTGAGGGGTATATTTCTGAAAAATATGTGGTTTATTTTAAAATGTTACTCTTCATAATGTCTCTTATGAATATACTGCTAGTTTAAGATTTGGTTAAACTGAATTCTATAAATATAGTGAGTGAGTCCGCTATTGAGTAGCCCTTCGATTATTAATACTAAACACCGTATTATTATTTTCCTTTATCACCTTCAGATACTAATTTAGAATCAGACTCAGCGGGTCATAGTATGTGTAATGATCATCTCAATGTGGAGATACTTACAAATCGTTGAAAGTTCCATTGATCGCCATGAAATAAGGATTACTGCGGTTCGCCTTTGTAATGAATGTTCTTCTTCTCTCGTACACAACATTCACTGTGATCTTTCCTCCAGTCTCCGAAGCCCAGCCACGTACCTGAACAAAAAAAGGAGATGTCTTATGGACACCGGTTGGAATGGAGTTCCTTTCGCTATATATTTTTTAGTTTTGTATTAACTAATTATTAAACAAAAAGGGTATTTAACGTTAAACACCATTTTAAAATTTCCATAGTTATGACGAACTTTTATATTTTTGGACGATTCTCATCAGCGGGCCATTTAAGCTCTATAACATACATATATACCTATGTTTTTCGGCTGTCCGTTGCTTATGGTTTGATTAACATACTAACGAATATTGTAAATGCTAATGTTAGATTTTTTGTTTGCTTGTTACGCATTAACGACTCCACCCATCATTATGAAATTTTGCACTTACATTGTCCGGAGTACGGAAAAAGACTTTCTATCCCTTTTTATATATTAAAAAAAGGATCCGAGGGATCGAAAAATAACCTTACCTAATATCGGTTGCCATGGTAATGCTGTATATTTTATCTGCAATTCCAAGATATAATATGCAGAATCACTCCTACTACTACTATGCAGAACCAAGGTACAAAAGTTTGTAGCAAAGAATTTCAGCAATCGAGATAGTTATATAATTTTGTGTCTTTTGGAAACTCCATACTCCCCTTGTTATAGGCCCCTTACAATTATACGGACTTAAACCTGTAAACGCAACGGCTTCTTACTGCTTTCATCCGATTTGTCCGCTTCGTTTGGGGTATCAACTTTTTTTCTAGCAAAATATGGTACATTATAGTTAACTTAATAGGCGAAAAGACTACATATGTATTTTAAATAGATTGAAAATGACGCTTACTATTCGGCAGAAGTCAGCCAGTGAAGTGTTATGTGCCAAGACGACGACGTAGTACGCTGCGACATGCGCTGGCAACATGCCGTATGATATAAGGCTCTGTGAAAATTATTATAATTTATTACCTACATAAACATTTATATACCTGTATGGAAATAAAGGCTTTAAGTAAGAGAGTGAAGAGATAAAAAAAATCATACTTCACTCTTAGAGGTGGAAAGGATACGAAAGAAGTTTGTCAGAAATTAATAATAATAAACAAAAGTATAAGAACTTTCTGTATAAAATACTCCATCGCACTCACTTGATCGCCGATAAAATTAATTGATGTAAAATCAGCAGGGTCGGTAGTAGTTAGTGATATTCTGTATTGCTCCTCTCTGTATTGTTCGTAAGATGTGTAAAATTTTGTGCACTGAAAATTAAGTAATCAAAACAATTTTACTAAGCAAATTTGACTGTTTACATATCAAAATTAATATTAACTAAAACAAAAGAACGTGTAGAGTACCAATCCATAAGTGGTTGTGTTAATATTAGGCAAGTATGCACTATATGTAGATGATTTGTAGCAGTCCACTCGAAAAACTGAAACAGATAAAAACGTACATGGTATGAATATAACAGTGGTCAGTGGACGAACTTCCGTGTTTCGTCTGACACGTGAGATACCGGTGGCCTAACTCTGATTCTCTTCTCCTTCATGATGATCTGACGGAGGAGTAGATGGGTAGGAAAAGGAAATATCCTGTTTTCTGTTTATACACTCCACTTTCCATTAAACGTAAGCAACGCATCTGTAGCTTGTTGCAGATGTCTGTGGGTAGCGGACATTTAATGTTAGATGACCGCTTGATCATTTGCCGTCATCTTCAATAAAAAAAATTCATGGTTTTATTGTAGTACTTACTGGCAAAATGTAATTGGAAAATCTATTTGTTTTAAATATATTTATGGAACTCTAAAGGAGTAGCCTAACTAACTAGAAACTCCTTAAATCACAATTCCCGTTCTTGTCACTAAGTAACCGTAAACTATTTTTACTTAATAAGTCAGTAAAATAGAAACTTTAAATGGTGAGATTGTGTTTCTGTTCTTAAACAACACTCTACGAATACATTATTAACAACTAACTCACCACAACTTGTTTTATCGGCGTTGAATATCAATATTTGGTTATTTGGACTTGGGACACTTCTGTCTAAGACAAAGCCAACGTTCATTTTCTTGTATGTCTTAGATTTTAAAAAGGGCACTATGCCATTCTCTGATCCAGTTGTTCCGTCTAAAAATTTAGAGGACAGAATCAAAGCATAACCTAATTTAATCAGATCAATCATTAACTATTTTGAGTTCAGATCTGTTACAAACCTGGTGTGACAACCATATAAACATTTCTAAGTAATGTTACGTTACTTTCCTTAAGGTTTTTGAGAGCTTCAAAGTATTGGATCGTAAAAGATTTCATATCTTGAGTGCCTCGCCCGACAATTTCACATTGGTCATTGATTTCTCCGGAGAATGGAGGATAAGTCCAACCATCCTAAAACGTAATCATCACTGTACTCCAAATAAAGAATTAAGTTACTTAATGAAGGTACATATACATAATTTGAATGGTTTGTAATTTTTTTTAATATAAAGACAATTTAAATAAAATAAACAAAATTTTCAACAAACAAAACGACTTCAAAAAAATATATATTCAAAAACAACAAATACACTAAAATGTAAAAAATAATTTTACTCAAACATAACAATCAACTCTTAAATCATATTTATTGTTGGAGTCGGCGTTAGCCAATATTAGTGTATTTTAGTGTATTTGTTGTTTTGGAATGTATATGTCGGGGACTGACCGAATGGAGAGTGAATTGACGATTAAAACGTTCGAGCTGTCATTCACTCTGACACAACCCCAGGCTCTAGCGTAACGGGGAACCTGGTAGGGGTCATTACATTACGAAGAGTGACGGCAATCGGGGTGCATCCTGGATACGCGCTACGTGTTTGGTGGAGTGTCGTCACATGAAGCCGGTCTACTTACTGTACTATCGATCCAACATTATATTTTGTTATGTCCTAATGTATTTCGCTACGTGTCATTCTCCTTACCTTAATGCCCGCCGCCCGAACTATTCAAGATGGAGTTAAATGTAAACGCATCCTATCCGTACGTTCCTATATATATTTTTTGATGTCGGATTTGTTTTTCTTAAAATTTTTGATAATTTCTCGATTTTTAGTAAATTTAAAGTTTGTCAACTGTAAGGATTCATACCGAACACCAATAATAGCGTAGTAAGTGGCGTATGCGTTTTAATTAATGTTTTTTTAGAAAAAAATAGTTATTGTGAGACAACCATACGAGATAGGTATATGTCATCACGGACTTTTATTTAGCTTATTATATTATATATTAGAGCTACAATTATTTCATACATCATTTTATACGTATAATTATATAATTTCATACATAATTAAGAATAATTCAAAAACAACCGGTCGGATCTTGAATAAAAAAATGGGACCAAATGGCGAGCACTAGATGTCGAACAAAAAAAGAATCATCGAAATCGGATCATAAATCACGGAGTAATTGATGTCCATACATAAAAAAAACCTATCTAATTGGTAGAATTGATAACCTCCTCCTTTTTGAAGTCGGTTAAAAAACTAATGCTCAACATTAATTAATTATCGCGTATCTGACAAATACCTTCCCCAATATCCAGAGTAAAAAAAATTAAACACCAAAAAAAGTCATACCTCGTAACACGCAGGTTCAACGTCCATATGAGAAAGAAGAAGAATGCTGCGAAGTGACGGATCCTGTCCCGGCCATTTGAATATAACCAGAGGGTAGTTCGGCTTGGCTTCAAACACGGTCACTTCAATGTTTTCGCTTTCCCCCAACCTTCTTAAAATGTCGACGGCTGGGCCTACAGGGTAAATCTATTTCAGATATATTTCTTTGAACCGCCATTGCATTGCAACTTGATTTACGTATGCGTATGAGTTATTGTGAGTCCAACTTTGATTATCAACAATCATTTGATAACAACTTTTTATGAACGCTTTGCATGGACGGGGACTAGGATCATTCCAGCCAGCCCAACTCCCCGAAGAATCCCAGCAACCCTTTTATGTTGCTGGCGATCTCCGGGAGTGATCCCGGCGAACCGAGATATTCAATCCTGTAATCAGATTTTTTCTTTTCTACATAAAGCGAATGTTTATTGAAAGCGAATTCTACTTAACACTGTACGAGTACATTTCCCACCTTGTCCTATAAGAAGAGTAAAAGACAATGAGAACTGAATAACTCTTTTACACATAAATTTTTCCATGACTGCCTTGTCTTGTTATTCTATGAGATCGCTGGTAAATATCAAGTGGGGTAATGTTATGAAAATATCATACTTACTTAAATTTCTCCCCGGCGTAGTGTTTATGCCGACGTAGTCTTGGAGAAATCGCACTGCGGGCTTACAAACGTACTCCTCGCACGATAGTGCGTCACGAGTACTCTGGACATTACCCAGACTAATCGAAAATAGTATTAAGTTAGTGTACAACATAGTATTTGAAAACTAAAAAGGGTAACAAATAAAACGACTTAATTAGTTTCTGTTTTAGTCAATAGGCAAATGGTTCAGATTAATGGAAAATAACTACAACACTTTATACAACTACTTTATATACAGTAACATAGTAGTTATAACAAATCCACAGGAGCAAAGTGGAAGAATAAAGTACTTTACTCTTTATATAAGTATTATATCTTTGTACATATAGTAATCGCTGGCGATAAACAAAAGTTACATTAAAACAAATTGACTAATTATAATTATATCAAAGGAAGTTACAATCAGCTCCAACCAACAACTTACATTAACCATTTTATAATATGTACATATATATTCTCACGTTAATCTGGTCATTTATCATAATGCCCAGGCGTTATGAATAATTACCACTATAAATTAATTATTATCTAAACATCATTATTTATCACATCGGTCCATCATTATGTATACTTGGTCGTTGGGCCATGTTATGAAGCTTAAATTATTATTTACACTGTTCCCGGCTGTTAGCAAGGTGAGCGCTCCGACGATAAGTTCGCGCATTGTATTCACGAATATTGGAGCTCTAATTTCTTACACATGTTCGTGGTTATATACAGGAAAATTACAATAAGCTTATTATGCTTAAAATCTTGATGTTCTTTGACTTATAAAAGTGTGATTCTCACTTTCTTTCATTAATTCGTCATACAAATGTTTCTGTATTGGTCGAATTTTTAGATACATCATTAAATTCTGATTCGTTTTTGTTGTTATCTTCAATCAAAATCATTGGACGCACTGGCCGTTTATTTTTCTGAAACGTGACATACATACATTTAAATCCATAAGAAATAGTTTTTGCGAGGATCAGGAACAACGGCCAATCCTACTTAGCAAAACGGAACTCAGCAAGGGGTTTGGATCTACTAGCGATAGCGTAACTTATTAAAAGTAAAAGCATGAGAACATTGTGAGTCTCGGCAATCAACTTTACATGAAATGTTTTTGGTTCTCTCACTTTGACCGTACCGAAACAATAGATTAAAAAATAATTACACGTTTTTGCGGCCGTGTATAAATCGGGCTAGTAGCTGTGTTTGTTCATCACGTTTCTCAACTAAATCTATACAGAGGATAATTTATAATGAATTTGAATAATATTTTTACTGCGGCTGAGAAGGTAACTTCCTTGTCTTGAGTGATCAATAAAATAATTTACCAAACTAATTACTCAATAAGTTATTATTAATTAAATACAATTGCCACGCCTCACATTGTAATACTGTGTGTGTTGAATAAAAGAGCTGTAAAGGACACGAAACCTCGAAAATAAATCAAATGAGACAAATCAGTTAAAATAATTTTTATTTAAATTATACATATTTTTTGCAGATGAAGTTGAATGTTTTTTTGTATATATAAACCGACTTGAAAGAAAGTGGAGGTTCTAAAATTGCTTGTGTTTTAATGTTTGTTATCTCAGAACTTCGACATTTATAAACCGTTTTTAACTATTTTTTTTTGTTGTAAATCTCACAGGTGTTCCGTGTAAGTTAGAAGGGAATTGATTGATTTCTTAATTTACGCACAATAATGTGAATTTGGTAGCTCTAAGTAAGTCCGCGGGTCATCCGCCACTTTCTCGTCGGGTAAGTTAGCGAGACGCGATGTAATCGCTGTCACAATTCGTATTCCCTCAAAATATGTACTCAACGGCAAACGTTCATTTGCTCCGTTCACCAAAACCTGTGTGTTCCGTATAGCAGTGAGACCGAAGGCTGGAATACCAGCTTTTAAAATAAATAAGGTGTCCGTTACAGCCGGTGTCGTCAGAGTTTGAAATGGAATATTTCTGAAATATACAAAAATGTATTCAAAATAAGTTGAATCAATATAGTAATCACTATTACTATACGATACGGCTTAAGAAATTTATACCCTCATCTGTTATTTGATCAGGACCCATACATGTTAGATAATATGTACATTGATAAATTTATTTTAAACTTGCCGTTGGCGATTCTAGGGTTAATGTAGACATCAAATCCAACTCGATTCTATGATTCCGTTGTACGTCAACATAAACTTGACTTCTAGAATCGTCAACGGCGAGTTACACAAGGGTTCAGCTTATTTGGTTTATACGATTTAACCGTGTGCACGTGGACCCAGGTTTAGCTCGGCAACCAACTTGTGATTTATCGATGTACATAACATATAATCTAGGTCCTGAACAAATAACGGATGAGGGACCAAATTTTATATGCCATATCTTAGTCTATATATGTACGCTTTTGACGTACTCCCAGCGTGATCAGGTACTCAGATTTACTCTTACGAAATAGCTTTAATCCATTTGTACACGAAGTAGTGGCTCGATGTCACAAGCATCGCTGTTAAATAGATGATTGCTGAATCCGCTTGAATCCGGCTACGCCCTAAAACTGTCCCAAGCAGTGTGTTTCGAAACACAAACCGCAGCGGCCGCTTTTGCACGAAAGAGTCAGTACAATAGAAGTATTTATGAAATTGAGGAAGTATTTGTGCAATTGGAGAAGGAGTAATACATATTTCCGCGGTTCTTCAGCTGAGTGAGGTGCAGTAGTCTACGTCCATTGTTTTCCTTATCCTATATTCTATCTCTGCCTCATTTACCCCTCTGTAATACAAAAAGAAAAGATTACGGTGGTCGGTGCCACATATCATCAGGTGACCGACCTCTCTAGTTGTTGTGACTGAGGGAAAAGGACTGTTTGAAGGCTGTAGAAACCACAAAATATCCGTGAAACCTCTAGTCTAGTTTATGAACTCATCTTACTTATAATATCGGATTTCTCAAAAGAAATTGAAATGTTTATTTATATGTATCTATCACATCTGTCACTTTTACCACTCATATTATACTCACAGTTCATCGAAAGCCTCTTGTATCGCCACGTAGTATGGGTTACTGTCGTCCGTCTTCGTATAGTAAGTGCCTTCTTCTCTGTAGACTGAACTAACCGTTATGTTTCCTCCCGCAGCCAAAACCCATCCACGTACCTTTTAACAATTTTAGAATAATGGATTAGGATTAAAATATTTTATTGTAAAAATGGAGATATTACTTATCTAGATAAAAAAAGTGAAAGTGCTTATAAATCCACAATCTCTCATGATAATTCGTCTTATAATATAAATAATATCAGTGGCCTACGGTTTCACCCGCCCTGCAATTTCACTTAAACGAAATGATATAATCTACTTAATACTACCATAACCTCATCAATATCTTCTTGCCCTTTTCCCGCGTATTTGGGGGTCGACACAGTATGACCATAGCACAGTTTAACAGTCACATATGGTTGTTTAAACTGTGACCGTAGTCTATACTATACAGATTCTGGCTAAAGCTTTTACGGCCGGGCGCCTGCCTAACGCCAACCCTCCTCGGGAATAATAAGTTACTAACCTAACCTAACAAAGTACAGTACATAAGAATACATACATGATTTCTAAAATCGTCTACATACGTATAAATACTGCGTTACCATTACCAGGGAGCGCCGTGAGTGTCTAGCTGATGCTTCAAATTACACTGGAAGTTGCAAAATCTCCTAAACTGTTTTGAACTATATAGTAATAATAATAGTTTTTCTGAAATATCTTCCATGTAAAGACAGCGATCAGTTACATTTTATTATGTGTTTAGATTAAAAGTCAAACTTACTATCTCAAGAAAATCATCGACTGTGGTGTTGAGTGCCAAGTTGGCGACATAGTAGAGTGTTACGTGCGCTGGTAATACATCGTATTCTATGAGGTTCTGAAAAGATGATTGTTGAGTTTTATATAAGTACTAGCTGTGCCCCGCAGTTTCACCAGCCGAGCATTTTAATTTAAACGAAATCGTTTAACAAATGTATGACAATTCGTTTATTAAAAAAATATACAATGATGCACATAGAAATTTTCAAAATACAAAGTTCTGTGCCATTTTTCCTTTTTTTCTAACTAATAAATTGTTAGGGATTAGTCTTCGTTGCGGTGTAAATTATTTCTTACGTTACCAACATTTGTATTATGTTTCTTAAATTACCCTCATTGCTACAGTTTACTTCAAATAGAAAAAAATAGCGCAAGTCTGCCTATATAAGGCGTTGTAAGGAACATTCATATTCGCCAATCCGGTAATACTAATAAAGTAACGGCCCGAGCCGAGGCTCCCGAGGGAGCCCTCTAACTTAGTTACTGCAAAAAGGATTAGGCTAGGCGCCCTCTGCGCTCTGCCTCCTCAAACCATTTCATTCATTCACTTCATTACGTTTCGTGATTGAGTCGTGAGCGGAAGCTCTGCCCGAGCTCCTAACAGTTTAGTAATTATTCTAAGAGACCAGCTTTGTGAAATATTACGTTGAAGTAGTTCGCTTGTAATATCTTTTAATTCTTTAATATTTAAATCGCTAATAACTGATATTTATCCAAAAATAACAAAAAAACTGTCTGCTAAATTTAATTCTATTATTAAAAGTCTCATTGACTTTTAATAATAAAATTAAATATAGAAAAAGTTTTCCTTTAAAGAGGACACTGTGTTTGAAATTGAGAAAATTATGCTTCGGTGGTTTAGCCATGTTAAAATGCTAAATGAAACATCATCGACACAGTATTGCCGAAGACGTTCTAGACGAACTTATGTTATACCGATACCTTATGTTACGTCTTAACCGAAGAGCATGTACGATTTGTGGATGCAGAAGATGTGAGAGTGGTGTGCAAGGACCTTAACAAATGGAAATCCGCCTTAATTTCTGCCTATTCTTCAGGATTACGAGCGAGTGTTATTTATTCATTCATCACTTTCATTACAGTAATCATCAGTCACCAATAAAACGTAAATTCTTAGATGTTGCGCACTTTTATGAATGGTATATCGTACCATGAACAGCATCAAATAATGCGTTTGCTTGTTAGTTTTATCTTCCATAAAAACCCAATGTATAAACGATAATACCCACCCGTCCACCAAGGAAGTTAATCACTGTATAATCCCCAGTATCGTCAGTTCTTAACGACAGTCTGTATTGCTCCTCTCTATAGCGGTTGTAAGCATCCAAAATGTATGCACACTGAAAAATATTTTTATAGATTATACAGTTAGTATGAAAAGACCAGCTTTGTTTATTTGACCTATTACAACGGAGAGCAGTTGAATAGTCAACGAATGAGTTGACTGACATTACAGGCTTGATCCTATAGCTTTGCGCACAGACTTCGCGTCTCTGCATTTTGTGAAATTGGAAGTCTCACAGAAAATAATTAGAATATCTGCAGCTTAGATTCAGAGAAGACAAAGCTCAAAATTCTATCACAACAATGAGGAAAGAATTCTACAATTGTACTGTTTTCGGGTAACCTTCTGCCTTACATAACCTTGATAAATGGAACTATATGTTTTCTGCAGGGCGCAATTCTAAAAGTTCTTCAAAGAAGAGAGCGTATTCCTTACTTTTGGCTGGCAACGTAGCTCCACTGGTATTGTGAATGTTCAAGGGTGGTGGTGATCACACAACATCAGGAGATCCGGTTGTCGGTTGTCTCTTTTATTGTAAAAAAAAACATGTTAAATTTAATAAAAACAAATTAACACATACAACTCCTTTTTAGAGCCCG
>JWHW01030920.1:186938-211186 GCA_000931545.1 Papilio glaucus | reverse complement strand
TTTTTTTTTTTATTTTAGACGGGCCGGTTGACGTGGTTAGTGAGATACTTGCTTTTCACGCCGCAGGTCGTGGGTTCGATTCCCACCCAGGACAGACGAACATGTCCGCTTGTCCTGAGTTTGAGTGTGAATGAAGAAAATTTTAGAATATGTAGTATATCAGTTATCTGGTTTCAGAGCAAAAGCTCTGCTTAGTTTAGGGTCAGAGGGCCGTGTGTGAATAATATCCCCGGATATTATTATTGATTAAAGATAGAAACATTAAAAACAAAGTAATAGCTACCTCATAACACGCAGAGTTGACGTCCATATGAGAGAGGAGGACAATACTGTTTAGTGCAGGATCCTGCCCCGGCCATTTGAATATAACTATAGGATTGTTTGGTTTCGCCTCGAACACAGTTACCTCAACGCCTTGTTCTGCTCCCAACCTCTTCAAAAAATCTACCGCTGGACCTAAAAAGCAAGAATTTTGATACTTTCTAAACTACTAGGTTCTCTAGCACTTCGAATAAATGTAATCATAGAAATAAATATACATCTATCTATATCACAAAGAGTCCGTACTATACTTATTTCTCATAAAAACAATTGTATCTCAAAAGCAACGAGATTTAAAAACGAACAAACATTTGCTTATGATTTGGCCATAAAAAATCGTCACAATCTCACTTTCCATCAAATAAAAGTCCAATGCGTCTTTTCGTCGTTATATATAAGTATACGCTCACGTCCCTAACTCAAAGGCGTAGGCAGAGATCACGGATTTCCAAGTGTGGTTAAAAGAAGACTAGAATTGAAAAGAATACGACAAATGTGTTAGATAAATCTTAAGTTAAGTGAAGCATATTAACATGATACACACAAGTTGTTACTCACTGAAATCTCTATCTCTCGTAGTTCTTATATTAATGTAGTCACGGAGTCGTTCTACTTCCGGGTAACATAACTTCTGACACGGTAGTGTGGCTCTACTGAACTGGACATGAATGAAACAGAACAACAGCAGTGTTTTGATGTCTTTCAACATTCTTTCTAGACGCAAAATATCTTTTTTTATTTTTTAAAAATAAATATGTAAGTAAAAATAGGTGGTGATTTAATGGTTTTATTTTCGAATTACTTTTTAAATATCATAATTTAAATAATACATAAGAGTAAAAAAGGGGTTTGGGATACAATGGGATGATGAAACAATACGATGGATAATTCAGCAAGCATTCATTTTATATACTTGTATAACGATTAATCACGTGATGATAATGCCATGTTACATAAATACAAATTAATTAATAATATAACCTTATGTATAATTAGCGAATAAGTTCTTAATCTCATGGCTGGATAAAAACCGGTAAATTAAGGTTGATAATTTTATCGTTGGAAGGTACGAAATAATTTGTATTTCCGCTTACAGAATTTTATTTTCGTAAAAACAATTTTAATTTCGTAATATAAATACCCAGTCGTGGAAATACTACCTTTTCGCCTGTGACTTGGCGGAAGATATTCATAATGCAGCTGAACATTATGTTCATAATAATCAGCCTTTTCTAGAATATTCTCCACTGCAGGGGCACAGGCCTCCTCTCCGAGAGGGAATTATGTTCATACCTAGTATTAGTTAATTGCTGCATAATGAATTGCGACTAAACGTAGGAAGTATAATAGAATATGTTTTTATAATAGAAAACACAAGCGAGCAAGCTGGCGTATTGTTGTGTTGCTATATTATCAGCAGCCGCAATTGATGTGTTGCCAGCCTTCTTGTAGAAAAGACAGGGAATTGAATAAATAAAAATATTACGGGATGGGAAGGGCCTCGACACCTCACTCATCAGGCGAAACGCATAAGTATATAATTGTCTACTGTATTCTGTGAGGTCTTGGCAGTTCCGCGATAGAGACGGCCCAGTGGTGTAACAAGTGTAGCTGTACTAGCTCTGACATTACTAAATTCATTAATTAATAATATATAATACGTATCAGCTTCTTATTGCTTCAATTAAAATACAAAACGCTATCGGTTTCTTATCGTAATTAGTAATTGGATGGTGTATTTAAATTCTTCACGTATTTGTAATTACCAGGACTAAATTCTTATATAAATAAATCATTATCGCAAAAAAAAACTTTTTATAAGGGAAGCACTGAAACTGGAACTGCTCACAATCCCATCTAATGTTAAGTGACCATGGAATCGAAAAATAGCCCATTTAGTCTTGTGTAGTGACGTGATCTCGAGCAGGACAAAGCCCTGTACTATATGCATTGTAAACGAAAAGCCAGTAAATTATTCTTTCAAATACGATATACTTACCATACATGTCATACTTTAGTTTCATTTGACCTCCCGATAAAACCAACTCATGTGAATGTATAAAGCATTGCAATATTCATGAACAACATCTATATTATACATATTAATAAAAATGTATATGGTGTATATGATCGAAATTTGCTCAGTATTTTCCGAGTTTAATGATACACACTAATATATGTTTCCTCTCAACAATCTAGATTACGGAACCTTATAAATCATAATTATAAAACTGCAAAACTAATTATTAACTATTTTCGCTTTATACGACGCAGTAATAAAATAGTGGTTCCTGGCGTCTGAGAATTGATATGAGAAAGATGATAGTTAAATTTTGTTAAGAGTTGTCTCTTTCCTGCAGTCAGCAAGTAAGGTAAGTAAAACAATAAAAATGTGCCTTTGTTTCATCCATCGTGCAATATAATTTAACCAACGATTGTCCAGTCTAAGTTGTAGCCCTATTTAATATGATTGATCATATAGAAATGGGGTCATCTTACTTTGGATAAGAATTTCTCCGTACAAACGTTCGTCCCTACTTTAGATCTATACGGGATGAATTTAGAAAAAAACTTTGTTACTGCTCGCCTACGAAATAACAGAAATCATTGTGCAACATCTGTAGTCTGTATTCCCAGTAGTTTAAACTGTGTGTTGATATATATGTTAGTCAGTCGGTAATTCAAACGGTTATGCATGCCTATACGTCCCAAAATATATACATATAAAAGAACTCAAAACGTCTAAATATATACTAGGATTACAAGAAACTGCTTCTGCAGGTAAATTTGAGACCTTTTGCAGAAGCAGTTTCTCGTGATCCTAGTATATATTTAGACGTTTTGAGTTCTCTACTGGTTAAGTAAAATGTTGCTATATATTTACAAGACATTCGTCATTTTGAAATTACATTCCGTAAATGTTGTTTTTATGGCATTATTATATTACTTATAAATATATATTTACAATATTTGCTATAAAAAAATATATCATGATTTATATATGTTTAAGTAAAAGGCTCTTGGCTTAAGGACACCTGTATATAGCATCATAGCTATCTACATACAATACTATGTATGGTACCTATATAACAAGTACAAGTACAACTACACAACAATATGTACAACTAATACAAGTATTTTTATTTTTATTTAGAAATGATAATATAATTAAACCCGGCATCATCATTTTCTGTACTATTATGACCGGTCATCATATTTATGAAAGACAAAAAATCATTTTCGCCGTAATCTAAATCTCTGAATCAACAAGCGGCACTTTGCCGTAATGGATGCCCTTCTTTCCGTACGTGCCGCAACATTTTTAAAAGGACTTTTTCGCAAGCGGCCGCTCCGTGTTTGTCGAGCGTCGTTGGATTTGAGAATAGTCACGCTTTTAACGAGCAAATGAATTCGACGGTATAATCGGGATTCCCAAAGCAAACCGTTTAACGCAATCATGGAAAAAATATTTGACCAACAAATTCACAGTATTTATTCTATTCTTTAAAGATATTAAGCGGATGGAATATTCTATTTTTATATTTTTCAACACGAGTCTGAGTCGGTGACACTTAGAGACGAATGGGAAAAGATTGTGCTTTGTTATAATGGTATTTATTAGTAATAAATTACAAATTAACTATAATAATTAAGGGGTTTCGCAAAATCCCACTCGTTCGTATTTTGAACACAATAGGGATAGTGTTCAATATGCTAAATGATAGACACTAAGTTCATAATTAAATAAAACTAAACACGAAAGAATAATAGGGATAGATCATCATTGATGGGGATAATTTAATATAGGACAGAGAAACATTATTTTTCAATAGAATTTGTTTTAGAACGAGAGTATCAAAATTATATCAACTGAATTTATAGTTAGGTGTGCTCATTCGCCACTCTTTCAATTGTGATGTGGCCTCCAGGGGTAAAGCGTTAATTGAAATAAATTGTCGCGACTCGATGTCGCCCAAACATAAATCAGAGTGCCGCGGGCTACTAAGTGCCAGCTACGCGCGCTGTGGCCTAGCAACGTACAGACACGGACATATTTTTCATTTATTTTTTGGTTCCATTTATGCTGAATATGAAGTTGCAAAATATTTATTTACATTACTACTTAAACTAAAGTAATTTACTAATAGCTACTGTACTACATAACACTTCTTAGGTATTTAGCAAGTTTTTTTATATATTAAGAACCATTCCAACAACATCCTTTGCACGAATAGGCCGGCTCAACCTTTGAAATACCACGACCTCACAGAAGACAGGCGTGAAGTAGAAGTATTCTGCGTTTCGTCTGATGAGTGATGTACCGAAGGCCCAATTTAAGTCCTCGTCCCTTTCCCATCCTTTCTTAATAAGAATAGGATGGGAAAGAGACGAGGATAAAGGAAGGCTTGCAGAGGCGTTGCCTTCCTTTATCCTCGTCTCTTCGTCAATTACATGTTTGTCTTGTCTTTTTTTGTCTATGAGAAGCTTTCACATAACATTAGGTGACCAGCTTACTCGTTTGCCGACTTCCACTAAAGCATATAAGGGGGCAAACGAGAGCAGAACGGGTCGCCTATTATATAAATGATCACCGATGCCCAAGAACATCCACAAGACCAGAGGAACTGCAAAAGCGTTTCCGGCCTTTAAGGTAGGAGTACGCTCGCTGCTTGAGGATCCTAAGTCGTATTGGTTTGGAAATACTGCTGGTGACAGATCATTCTACAAGGCGGTTGTGCGAAGTAGGGAAATTCGCGAAAACAGCACTATAGTGGAACGCTAACCATCAAGACGGTGTGAATGGTAGGTAGGAGCTCTGCATTTTTATCGTATATACCACGGGGAGTGTTCCGAAGAACTGTTTGGAACGATCCCAGGTGCCGAGTTTCGTCGTCGGACGACAGGACAGACAGCCAGGTCCACACCAAATGGATGGCTGGCATAGCCGCGCTGTGGAACGGTCTGTCCTCGGCGGTATTTCCAAACCAGCACGACTTAGGGTCCTTCAAAAAGCTAACCTATCATTTTCTTAAAGGCCGGCATCGCATCTGCAGTTCCTCTGGTGTTGCAGGTGTCCATGGGCGTCGTTGATCACCTCGGTGTTTCCGCCGCTCGTTTTCCCCCTTCTCTTATATAAAAAAGAGACTCTTCAATCCGATCAGTAAGAGCTCGGTCTTTGAGTCAGTAAATTAGTATAACTCGAATTTGCTATTAATTATATATTTTATCAAACCTCTCTATTTCACCAAGCCTAAACCTCTAAATTCCATTCCATTCCATTCCAAACTAATTAAATTCCATGTTACTTTAAAAGTGATAAACTAAAATATCATACACTGCTGCTGTTGTGAACGCTCACACAAATTTCTTAAACAATACAACAACTGTAGAAGTACCTGCTGATGCTTCTTTCCCCTAAAACTGCACACTACCATGATTTGATATACTAGTTTTAAAGATCATTCCCTTGCTATATTTCTATAATAACGACCCCTTTTCTAATAATTTCATTAAGCATATTTATCGTTTAAGACATTGGAATAAATAAGGCTCAGGTTGAAATGAGCGTCTTGTGAATTATCTTGAAAACTGCTGCGACTTGTATGTTCCGAATATTTTTTCAATAATAAAAATAATTTGCCGTGAACACTTTAATCTACACGTTCTATTAAATTATGCTTTAAAATTAATAAGATTAGTTTATAAAAATATTACGTATTAAACAATATGTATCTAAACAATTAATTTTCCTCATATTATTTGCAAAGACTCTTAAATTAATGTTAAGCCGATTATAACAAACTATACTAGTATTAAAATGAAAAATATAAGTAACAATTTAAGTAACTCTTACTACTTACTACTCTTACTACTTAGTACTACTATATATGTAATGTAAACAAGCTGATTGATTTTGTAAATCATAAAATACAATAGAAAAGGTTTGATCGTTTGTTGCGGTTAAACTACTGAACTGATTTCCAAGTATCTTACTCTAATAGAAAGCTCTTCAGCGTTGGCTATCTGTCTACTCTATCGAAGCTGGGGTGGGTTGCTAGTGTTAGATCTCTAAAATCATTGTGGCGCCCATTCTGAGAAACGCATAAGTCTTGAATCGGGAATGACGCTCTAAGAGACACCGTAAGACGAATTAATTCGAGCAAGAGAGGCGGGCGCGGCGCGATTTTTGCCCGTAGTGCTCATTTGTCACTACTGCAGGTGTGTATCATCGCACCGTTAAAAGCGGCTGCCGCCACAGAATACTGTCAAGTATAGTGACAATACATGGATGCGGTATCTTGACTACTAAAATGTTATTAAAAATAAAATCAAAATATAAAAACAGTTTAAAAATTATATTAAAATATCAGTTTTGCTGGAACATACTCGTAGTTAACGTCAATAATCTAATCGCAGGTTTACACTTCCTAATGTTTTGTAGATTGATTAGACCTTTAGATTAGAATATCTTCAATATATATCTCTTTGAATATAGAATGGAATCAAACTGTTGAGGTATAAGTAATATATTTTCATCAAACAGAATGGAAGACAATTTCCTTGGAGAGCAAAATGAAGGCTTAAAAACAATCATAGAACCAAGTATTCAGTCGTAAACCAAATGTTAAACCATTGAAATACATGGTTTCAAACTATTGAGGAATAAGTAAACAATTGTTTTTATTTGACTTTGAAGCGAGCTATAAACCCGGTTACGAAGTTTTGTAATATAAAAATCTGCGGAGAATCTCGTTTTGATGTTGATGATCCTTTTGACTATCTTCCTAATTGTTTCGCTATTGCAAAGTTACTACAAAGACAATGGTGTACAAAAATAATGGCTAGGTAGAAATATAAATTAAATCAGTAATTAAAATAAAAAGACGTCCTATAATTTAATGCTTGAGTGTAACGAGCAGTTCTTTAGGTAACCGAGCGCTAATGACGACTAACGAAGGGTAGCGGTGCGGTGTCTTTATATTGAATGAGTTGTCATTCAAAATGTGAAGGCGAATTCGTAAGGAAATCCCTGTTATAACACTCCATATTTATATATGTCACCGATAGTTAATTTCGTCAGTTTAAGTTCAAATTGTGAAATAAGCTAATCATTTAAAATTCAATTAATTCAATTCATATATGCATATGTTTTGGAGTACGAACTGTGAAATACAGTCGTATGTTGCAATTCGTTATTTAACTGTTGTCAGGAACCATCTTTAAGCTTAGTTGGAACGATTAAAAGTAACGCTAGAAATATTTGCCTACAAAATATAAAAAAGAATTTAGAAATATATGTCAGCCCCGAGTTGATATGTAAATTCGTAATCGCCGCCGTTCCCGTTGAACCGCTACTTACTGCAAGTGCTTTTATTTTTCTTTAACAATAATCGCTGATAATTGTAAAAACGATGTTACGTAAATAAAGAGACGTTGGTTGTGTTAAACCGCTTTAAGAATTGTTTTATTGTCTGTTCAAATGGGGCTTACGAAGGAACCCGTCCAACAATAGGCCGGCACGCGCGTCATTCAAGTGTTTGCGCTAACTCACGCGACGCCAAGGGTCACCCTTCCCAACTCACGTCAACTGCGCATATGTTTTTATTTAAAATTAACAATTGTAGAAACAGTGTCCGTCTACTTTAAAAAATTATCTTTGTTTTGATAAATTATTTTTATAAAACTGAAAGGGGTTTATACGTGAGAATTTCACACGATTATACAAACATTAATACACTATTACTTATATACGTAGATTATTTACTAACTAATATATAATTTTATAAAATCCATATAATAACGTATATCATATGTGTGTTCAATAAACATATAAAATAAATGCCTACCTATTAATGTGAAATAATGTTTATATAATTATGTGTCGTTAGTAAATCTTTCCTTATTTTACTTTTTTAATTTAAAACGCCGCCAAGAAGAAACCTTCGCCGAAACTGATCCCAGGGGTAGATTTTTGAGAAAGAACGCCTACTTATACTATACTTTTTTTACTCGAAAATGATCAAAAACGATGAAACTCTATTTTTGGGATCGAGCGATCTAAAATTTAAAAAAAAGAGATGTTTTTACTAGCATTCGATTCGAAACGTAACAAAATAAATCCTAACCTACTTTTGACATCTCTCAAATGAAAATATTTAACTCGTCTCACTTCACCGTTGTTCTAGCTAGCTAGAACAACGGTGAAGTGAGACTACTAGCTAAAATCGTTTGAAATCGCTGATTTCGACCACTCTTTTCTGTTTCGACCGGTCTTTTACAAATTCGACGCCCTGCAGGTAACTTTTAGTAACTATTAATGTCAACGAAAAGCAGTATTGATACAGGTACCCTTTAAATAAACCAGAAGCCTGTTCTGACTGGACTGCATAAAGTAGCAAGGCAAGTAGGAAGCGGAAAAAGGAGCTCAATATTTCTGTATAATCCAATATTCTGATGTCATCAGTAAAGGAAATCATCAAAAGATTTATGAAAGAAATATTTGCAATGGAACTGGGATAAAACTGGAGTGCATTTTATGCCAAACCGGACACGTGGCGGATTTTTCCTTATGGAGTGGCTCAGGGCGCTCCCTTAAAACCAACATAGCGTACGCACGTACTTAAACTAATTCTAATGATCCCTAACATTATGACAAAATCACGAAATACTAAAAATATTAAAACCTTTAAAATAAATTTACCAACTTGGTAAAAACAGACAACTAGAAACTAAATATTTTCTTAAATTTTAGCAATTATCAACAAAATAAAAGATAGATCATAATAATAGTCGAAAGGAGGAATCACGAGCATATTAGATACTAGTTTGCATAACTTTAATTTATGGTGAACTAAGATGCAAAGGACTATCGTATAGGTAAAACAAACACAGGTAGTGCTAAGGACTGTCGACAGAAGTTAAAACTCTAAACAGGCGCAATAATCTAAAATAAATGTATAGTGAACAGATAATCAACAAAAATAAACCCTCGGATCTTAACAATAAAATTTAAAATTAAATAAATGAATAATAGTTCGTCGAAACTATTTCAAATTCAAATAAGCATGTCGCTGACGCGCATTTCTGACGCATATTGTATGTTGTTCACACGGACCTATAAGATTTTTTCCTACCAAATATCGTTTAATGCGGCCTAAGAAGTCTTCAGTAAAAACAAATTTGTCAAGGCTGCGTGATCACATCGCCAATTAACATGTAACTATTCGTAAACGACGAGCATATCTATGCATAGATGTATCCATATAGCTTTCTACAACGAAATAGGTGCAGCAGGACTTTGTCAAATGAAAATCCGTAGTCCCCTCTGAGTTACGCACGTAAAAACCTCAAACCTCAGTGGTTTTCTGAATGTTTCTATGTAAATAAAATGTTGTGTATTCTTATAATTATTGAATAAAAAAAACTGCTAATTGACGTAACTGCTAAATTTATGTAATGCAAAATACATTCTTATGTTTACAATTATTTAATATCTTAAATCAAATTGTACTAATTTCACAAACAGTTCAGATACCTAACTAGGTACATTTAATTCTACAAATAAAAAAAACACCAATAACAAAAAAAGGACCCTAATAATAAGCTACCTGTACAGCGTCTACAATATAAAGGTCGAGTCACACGTAGCGACTTTCGTAGCTCGCCGTAGCTGTCGTAGCCGACGTAGCTGAGGAGGCCAGCTTCCGAGGCGCCGCCCCCGGTCCCGACTCGCCGCCTGATTGGCCGCCCAGAACGGACGATAAAAGCTCCCTCTCGCCCTCGCCTCACTTGACATTTTAATGTTTACAATACCCATGTTTACAACTAGAATAAGATCGCATATCATTAAATTACAAATACTTATGACTTCTTCAACAATTCTAATACATACTATAAAAAATAGACAAATATATTTCTGTATACAAGTATTGTTCATTATAACAACTTCAGATATAACGTTAAATAGTAGATATTAAATGCAGAAATTGAATTAAAAGAAAATAAAACACGGTACAGTAAGATCGTCGTTTATGCCTTTATAACTAAAATTAATTAACATAAACATCATAATAATGAGATAAAATCCAGTTAGATAACATATGTATATTTGTTCCATAGTCATGTATCAGTATGTGCGGCCATTCATTATGTTTGCACGTAATACGGTCAGCTTCGAGCCGCGCGAGCCCTGACAATGTAGCCTGTGGACCGGGATACAAGATGTGCTGGCAGCCATCTCCCTCGCACCCACAGGACGCCGTTGTCGCTATCCCGCTCAGGGGGTGGGTCTCCATGTAATCAGGGGATGATGTGACTCGCGATCTCCGCGGCTTCAAAGATCACAATTATCAGACCAGTCTGTCGAAAGCCGCGACCGTGTGGTGAAGTCACCGAGAAAAAGTCACTGATCCCAGTTCACAATTTACCCGTGCTCAACTTTACACTATGTAAATTATCATTTAACATAGACTATCGCCTAACACAATAATTATTAAAAAAAAACAATCTAGTGTCTGCTATTTTTTACTATGAGTTTAATTTTAGTAATGTGTGAACTTTAATGTATTAGTGGATTTTTTATGGACTGTATATAATAAATTCGAGCTGTCTTCATTTTGGGAGAAGCAGCGGGCGCCGGCAACGGCTTTCCGTAAGATGGGCACAGGTAAGAATATCAATGTAATTTTATATACCCTACCTACTTTCAATTTTTGTGTGGTTGCCGGTGCTTATAGTACAGGTTTTTCCGTTTTTAAGCACTGGCCGCATTATTATACCATAAAAACTATTAACCTCTACGATTTGTAAAGACCTATAAAATATTGTATTAGTTTTAATTCGAAAATTAAAAAAAAAAAACTTAATTGATTGAGTAATTAACTCAAAGTAGAACTTTGAAAGAAAACAAAAAATATGCCTTCTTACACGATATTCTTTATAGAAACTTGTTTCATTTAATAAATAGTAAGAAATTTACAAAAAAGTTTATACCTAATTATTTTAGCAAATAAAACTGCTTGCACGATGAAAGCTTTAAGACTATACAACTAAAGTTTGATCTTATATTTGATCAAGTGTTCTGCTAATTTTAAACTGGTGTTGCAAATTACCTTCGTACAATTTTAACACGTATAAAAGAGCTAATAAACGTCAAGGTAAAACTAATTTGGCTACTTAGAGCATGAGAACAAAATAACTAGCCTTTCTGCACGTACCTACATATATTATAAATTTACAACAAATCTTTTCCAAGGGATAAAAGTTTGGAAATAAGGGATTTCCATATACTTTCACGCTTCACTTGAGAGATTCTATAATACCCATAGAAAAGTCACGAAAAATATATGTATTCCTTTCAACACCCGGTGTACTTAAGGTATTTAGTGTAATTTATATTAACGAATGTGTCAATGGACTCCGATTACTTATCCAGCTTATGATGAAGAACATACAAATGCATTTTTGTAAAGGCTGAGTTTACAGAAACCTTGTGTCATCGAATAGAATTTTTAAAAGTAATAACAGACAGGGGTTTTCCTTATGGTAAAAGTTAAGTGACTATAATTCCTAATCGATATCCGCAACAATCAATGGATGTACGGAGAGGATAGCGACGTCTGCAGCAGCTCACTCGTCGGATGGTAGGCAAAATTAAAGCATAATTCCCCGGTCCCACTATGTATTGTTGTTTTTTCAATTAATTTATTGAATGGCCGGTGTCCATTGTCAGTTTAGAGACGAAGAAACAACTACAAATTCTTCAATTTGGTAAAACGCGAAGTGTACTTAGCCGAAACTCCTTTAAAAGTAACTTAGCTTCCTCCCGACGGACACGGAAGCGTCGACTCGAGCCATTACTTTAGATAGTTTACCGGAATTAATGACTGTTTAAAACTTTTAAAGGATAAGTTCAGTATGAATAATTTCGATAAAACTCGAGATGAAATGAATTACTGTGAAATGTCGTTTTCACCTTTCCTCGCAACTTACTATTTGCTTCTTAATGCTCCTTGTGGAATCAAACAGTTTTACAGGTGCTCTTAAGCATTTTAGTGTTGTAAGAAAAGGACATGTTCCTTCCGTGAATGCTAGCAACATACATGTACCTTATTCGAGATTGTGGATGGTAATGCGGGACGTTGATCATTTAACACTAGGAAAATCATTCATCATACCAAATACTACTCGCGTTCTCATTATTGTACGAGGTATGTGTAGTGTACGATATCAAAGATACATTCGTACAGTTCTATTCATGACTTATTTCATGTCCGTGTGAGATCTCCCGTAAGCTCTCCATTGTTTGCAATGAGCGTGCAAACAAGATCTGAAGATGAGTAGAGCGAAACAAAGCGCGGCTCCTCGCAAACGTAACTTAGGGACGGACCCGAAACTTGGAGCACGCACCCTCCACTATTGCATCTACATCGTGTTTATTTTTACACCCTTGTTATATTTTTCTTTCTTATGTGTTACAATTACAACACTTGATTCTTGACAACTAATAGTTTAATTAAACATACATACAAGTATAATTTTTATCCTTTCTAAAATGTCTAAAAGATTTACAGATATAATAGAAAACAGCTATCAACAAAATTATAAAAATTCGACTTTTTGTTAGGTTTTAACTACGCGACATCGATTTCTGTACATCGTGGTTGGCTAGCCGCGGTCTTGGGTACTGTGTATTACCTAATATTACGCAAAATATTGACTATATAAAGAACTGTTATTTTTTTAATGTAAATCTAGAAACTGTTAAATGCTGATATTCAAAGTTTTCGAATGAATTTCCTTAGAGTGCTCGAGATGTTACTCCTAGTTAGTGCCTAAATTTTCAAAACGTTAAAATGACTTACATAAATCAATAATTACAATATCTGAAACGACATTATCGTGTTTTATAAAGTGAATAGTTTTAAATGTTGTCGATGTCACCTTTTATTATAGAACATCCTGTATTGTTTAAATACAGGCAAATTGAGTGCCCCTGCTTTAAGCCCACATCTCGGAAACTTCGGCGATCAACATACGATTTGATATGTAAATCTAAATTACTTATTGGGTTGATCTTACTCAGTGTTAAAATTCAATATTTTATTATGGCTTAAATCTCACTAATTTTTTTTTCTAAGAGTATCAATTGTAAAAAATATATATAACTTAAGCCTTTACAAATGTTTTTAAGAAACATTTTATAAAATTGTGTTAAGGTTAGGTTAACTAAACATTACACAATGATTAAATAATTAATTATTGTAAATGTCCACACAAATTATATTAATTATCTTTTACGCATGTGTACGTGACTGAACTTGATTGAACTGATTTTAAGACGAATAAAAAACGTTAGCTGAACCCACACACACACAATAGATAAGACAACGTTTGCTGCATTAAATTAAATCATTAAATTTAATTAAAAGACATTATAAATTATATTTCATTAATAAATATCGCTTATAAATGTTTCATTCAACCCAAACCACTATAACCGAATGTATATAAGTTTATCAAAAGCTATGCAGGCTAAATTGTGGGCTTCTAACACATATTGTTCGGAAGCGTCGGATAAATATTTATTTACGGATAGTGGAATCTAAATAAAGAGTTGTTTTGTGTATTTAAACTTGTAGTTATTTCCTTGCTTCAGGCAAAAAGGACGAACTCAATGCTCCTTTTTATTAATAGGTAGATAAACGTTTAAAAGCTAGTTGTCTAAACAAAGTAGCATAAAGTTCTAACGAAATAACTTATTTCGGTCCAAGATATTCAACTTATAATGATACTAGCATACGGGCCT
This sequence comes from Papilio glaucus, assembly GCA_000931545.1. Taxonomy (NCBI): domain Eukaryota; kingdom Metazoa; phylum Arthropoda; class Insecta; order Lepidoptera; family Papilionidae; genus Papilio; species Papilio glaucus. The sequence continues at coordinate 197,058 of JWHW01030920.1, read as the reverse complement.
TGACAGGCATTCTCAATTTCTTCGCAGAACATTTTTGTAATTTGATTCCGCGTATAATAACTTCGAATTATTGATAACATGTGTCAAAAAGTTCTTATTCACGAAACATGAAACATTACCACGGCAACTGATAGTGTAAATGAAGGTATTATAAATATGCGCTCACGCTCGTAACCCAGAGGGCAGAGATTATGCTTTTCAATTTGGCGCCATTCTGACACACCTCTCTCGCTTCTTCTACATTCATACATCTACGCATACATAGTAAAGAAAGGCGATATAAGGAATACTCGTAACCGACGAGAGTTACGAGTATTCCTTATATCGCCTTTCTTTACTATGTGACTAATCTGATCGATATAAATTCTCCTTGGACGTCCCCTGCGAACGCTGCCACTTACTTTTGCAACACTGTTTCGTTACATTCTCTTCATTCATTCTTTCTACATTTTTATGTATATCCCTTTCCCTCAAGAACAAAATCCAACATTTTCTGTACAATGTGACCTGACGATGTGTATGTAAAATTTCTTGATGATCGTTTGAGTCGTTAAGGACTTAAAGCGTAACAAACTAACAAACTCATATTTAAAATTCATAACTTAGGATATAACTTCAATATTTTGTATGATGACGACGATGTATGCTTTGTATGTAACTATAATTACCTTAATACGTTTAGGTATCCGGATGAGTGTTGCATTTCACACGGTGGCGGCGTTATTTTCCACGCATTACGCGGCGTTGGATGCAACGATCGCGCCCCGCACGTCCCGCACGCCCCGCACGCCCCACACGCCGTCGCAGCGCGCCCCAGCTGATGTTAAGTGAAACAGACAAATTAGCACTTTGATCGCGTTTACTTTTCATTTGAATGATTATAAAAATTAAATAAGCTCTCCAATCGCATTTTGCTAGTTAGATAACTATAATTACTTACTTGGTAATGGGTTTAAGTTGTCTGGGTTCAGACATTAACGAAAATTAGGTACTTGTTGTGTTTCTTTTTTTCTCAAGAGTATTATAAAAATCATATACCACGTTCACGTACCACGAATATCGTATATTATTCTTACTGGCGATAAACTGACAATTTGTTACTTCATGTATGGACTATGGAGGGAAGGTACCTACGTTTAATGACGCCGTTGACTTTACAAATCCATATCGTATGGGCTCGACTTAATACATAATTCTTGCTTAAATCAATCACCGTATTAAATAAAATATTCGCCATAACGTAGTAAAAAACACTTATTGTTTCATTCAAAGAGAGCTAATCTCGCAAATTCTTTTTGATACAAAATCCCTTTGGAGGCGGAACGAAAGGAGATAATTACGACACTTCGCGGCTTTTCTCAGAGGCCCCAAAGACGATCACTAAAGTCGTCTAAGTCCATTTCGTCGAGAAAAGAAAAGATCTTTGAAAAGGATTCTTGGCATTATAGATGACCTCCTCTCACACAGTAGCGTTACAAAACAAACGTTTAATTTATTTTTATATTTTACAATGGAATTTACTTTTGGAATTCCCAATACAACTACAGAGAATTTTTGTGTTTATAATAATATATTTTAGCGACTAATCTAACTTTAGAGCGCTAAGGTGACATATTTTATCAATATCTACCTCTGTTTATTGGGTTAAGAAAACACGCATGTTTTCTTAAAAATAAATCAAAATAGATCTCAATCTACTATTTTACCCTAACTCTGTTTTAAAATACCTTGAAGAAGTATAGTATTTAGTTTCATTTAAGTTTAACAGTGATAGGGGCCAGCAACAACAAGATCTGTTGCACACACTGTGTATAATCATTGCTCGACGTCTATAAGGCCAAACTTATTTTGTAAATACAAATTTCGGCACGGTGTAAATGTAGTCCATTATAAGCGTTGAGGAAAAGGGGCAGCTGAAGGGGAAGGTTTCTGTAAACGGAACAAAAACACCAACGTTATTAGCGAGATTGTTGTAATCTGACTAATCTATTTTGGCAAAGGGAGCGCCCGCCGGTGGGCGGAAGTGTCAATTAATAGATAAACATTTATTGCGAGAAAGCGGTGTAGATTTAATGATCATGAAGCTCGCACCTTCATGATATGTTGCGTATATATGTAAATATATGTTGCAAAAGTGATTGTAGTGCTTAGGCCGGGCAACCATATTATGAACAGTGAGGTGGCCAATTTAATACAGGGGATATAGTTTATGCCCGTATTAACTAATTTTTACTTGAAGAAGAAATAACAATTTCATCAATGTTACAGATTAATTGGTCAGATAGGGTTAAAAAACGTTTTAAAATTATTACGATATTCCATATTTTTTAAAGCCATCATTGTATGTATGTATATCCTAATCAATACAAATATGACATTTTTTTCTAATAAATATTAAATTTTACCACGAGAGTTTTTCATAATTTACACTAAAATCATGACTTTATTTCGCTAAACTTGTTCATTTGTACAGGAGATCGGTTGCTGGACATTCCATGTAACGTGTGCGGCGACAGGAGCTCTGGCAAACACTATGGCATCTATAGCTGCGACGGTAAGTTTATTGAATAAGGTGGCAAACGAGCAAGCGGATCACCTGATGTTAAGTGAGCGCTTTCCGATGCGTTGCCTACCTTTAATGGACAAAGGAGGGCATAGACAGGAATAAGGATATTTCCTTTTCCCCGTTAATCCTCTCCCCGTCCAATCCTCTTCCCGTTCCCATCCTATTCTGGGAAAGGGTGGGAAGGGGAAGAGGACTGAAATTAGGCTTCCGGCACTTCACTCATCAGACGAAAAGCAGAATACTTCTACTTCACGCCTGTTTTCTGTGAGGTCGTGGTCGGTGGTCGGTAAATGCTCGGCTATCGGCTCCCTATAACAAATATCACCGGCTTTCTTATAAAAATGAATCCTACTTCTCTTAGTCACGACATCACGATTGAACGGGGGGACCAATCGTTATTTTTTCTTTTTCGTGTTTGTTATTGTCAGGAAAAGGTTCTTATGAAATAAAAAAAAATAAGAAAGTTGCGCCGAAAATTAGAAAATTTAAGAAAACTTAACGACCATATAAACTTTTCTAATGTAACCTCCGCCGGAAGTGGCACTAGAAGAAGAAATGGCGCTTTTGACGCTGTCAGTCGTTTGATAGTTGGCGCGATTGACAGAATGCGAAAATTTATAAAAAAATCTGCTAATTACTAGTGAGGTTTAGCGTAACATTAAAGCATTATTTTAGCATATCTTTACATAGTATACAATAAAGTCGATCCACTGTTTGTTCTCTTAGTGCTTTCAAACTACGCAAGGGGTTTTAATGCGCTTTTCATCAATAGACAGAGAGATTCAAGAGGAAGGTTAAAATGTACAAAACGTGCAAATTACATTACGGTAACACAACATTATTATGTTCTAACGCGGAACCAAGTTTGCCGGGTCAACTATAACAATAAGGAAGCCGGTGATTGTAATATTAATAAACAAGGTATTCATAGCATAGTAACAATATCTAGCTATTATAATTTAACATGATGTGTAACATGGTATACTTGTAATAGAATATTGTTATCTAGCATGCGCTGACAAATACTAAGTTTCAAAACAAACTTAACTCATTAACAACTTAGCAAAATTTAAGTTTTTAAAAAAATCTTATCTGCAGGATGTTCGGGTTTCTTCAAGCGGTCGATACACAGGAACCGCGTGTACACGTGCAAAGCGGGAGGCGAGATGAAGGGCCGCTGCCCAGTGGACAAGACGCATCGGAACCAATGCCGCGCGTGCAGACTCGCCAAGTGTTTTCAGGCCAATATGAACAAAGACGGTAAGAACTATTTATACAACTTTTATAACCTGATTATACTGAGCATCTCATTTAAACAAGTTTTATGCTTGGAAGATAAATATATTTGTTTAAATAATGTTAACGTCATTTGTGGTTTTTGTCCATATTAAATATATTAATAATTTTCTAAATTTGTTATATATACCGTCACCACTACTGTGCTTCATAGTTTATATGAGTTTTCCGATAATATATAATGAATGAGTTTCGTCTATGAAAGAGAGCGGAGAAAAGAGAGTCTAGGAGCCTTAAAGTGATATAAACAACACTATGCTGTAAGAACACCTTTTGATTTTTTATAATAGCGCTTGGAAAGTATACCGTCATTTACTATAACAGCAGCTACGTAGACTTTTTGTAATGTGAGATAAAGTAAAGTGAAATTGTATAATATGAATAGGTAATGTTATGAGGTTACTATGAGAAAAGTTCTTTTTTGAAAATATTTTGGAATTTACGAATTTAAACGAAAAAACATAAATCACATCTTGCCCTGAAACAAGCTATACAATATATGAATAATTTTTATTTTATTGGATATATGTGTTTGATCCCTTTCAGCTCCTCCTTTTAATATAATAAATAAGCAATTATTTTATTATTTAGAACTCTATTTCCACTAGGCTTCGTTTTAAATAGGAAACCATGTTTAAATGTAAAATATACACGGACACTTCTACACATCCTCTGAAGTCTCTCATAAATTCTATATTATATATATAAAAAATCTATATTAGACAATTTCAAGGCTAGAGAAATAGATACTAAACTGTAATCTAATCTAGGTATATGTCTATTATGCGGGTTATAAAAGGACCAAATTCTAACAAATAATAAAAGGTCGTAGGAAACAGAGACGGTGTAAAGAGAATGCTTTGTTACTGTTTCGATCACGTTCACAGCAGGCCGCTTTGTACTTTAGTTGAAATACTGAATGTAATAAATGTGGATGGCATCGCCGACGGCCGGCCCCATGCCGGCGCGGTCGAGCGATCCATCCGTCATTACGCCATCTCCATATATCCGATATTGAACGTCCTCCAGCCCTTTGTCACCTTTATTTATAACATCGTGTACATTGAGAATGGAATACGCAAGTACTCCGAATCTCTACACATTTGCTGAATTATTTTTATTAAAATCTTTTTACTAATAATAATCGAGTATAACTTAGATAGAATTGTTGCTTAGATCTAGAGTTGCTATATTTCGCGCTAATTTCCACAACAACATTTGGCTAACGTGGCAGAAAAACTAAAATTCTGTAGGAGCTTTCATTTTGTACAATTACTAATCTATACTGATAAAGGATGGATGACAATTCATTTATAACAATCTAAAACGGAACTCAGCGGTGTCTCAACTCTAATTTACATACGTATATCGCAAAATCTCGACAATTAAGCATAATTTTCTTAATAATTGAATATTCATAGTGCACCGCGTCCGCCACAAGTCGTGCGATATCTCTCACCATGTGACAAAGCCTTTTACGTTCCCTTAAAATACTTGGCACGCTCACTCAGGGCTGGCACGAAAGAATATTCTATGTATAATTTCTTGCATATATTTTAGTATAAAGCTGACTACACTACAAAACCTTAAGCCAAAGATTCAGTTAAAACATACAAAAACAACGTACCACTTCTTTATAAGCAGCTATGCCGCACTGTGCAATTCCTGCGTTACGGTTAAAGTTACAAAGGACAGTAGACTAGTAAACATACTGGCAGAATGATACTTATAAACGCGATTCTACGTAGGATTTCTGGACTGGAATATTATTGTAATATAATCGGTAGGTGCATAACTTTCATCACATTTACAATGACCGTCTTGGTTCCGGTAAGGCTCCTTACCTTGAATGCTGTAATGCCCTTTTCTAGTCCTTCCTCCTCTACTTCTCCTTATATAATTATATTCAATATAACGATTGGTTTATACGTCCAACATAAAAGTTAGTTTATATGTCCAACATAAAGGTTGGTTTATATGTTTGACATTAAGATTGGTTTGTATGTCCAACATAAAGATTGGGTCATATGTCAAACATAAAGGTTATGTTGACGCGCTTGGCTACTGTGTTGTGAATCTGTGGTAACTTCTATTAAAAATGTCCATGATAGAGATTGTTTTATACATATATTCATAACAAAGGTGGGTAAAACATCTGCAACTCATCTGTCTATTACGGATGTCTATATATGGGTTCGCTTAACTCGCTCCCTCGTTCATTCGACACCTTTTATTAAAAAATCCCGTACAACTAATAGTTAATTTAAAAAAAAACTCCGGCCAAGAATACGAATCGAATGACACCTCACTCTTCAATATCAATCAAGCGGCTTGGGCTACAGGAGGTCACATTGGAATGGCCATATAATTTATATATAAAAACCGAGAAAAATATTACCCTCATGTCAGAAATACAAAGGAGCTCTAATATAAGTGTCCATTACAGTTTGTATAGAAATGCAGAGGCGTGCGTTGGGTAGCCCTCACGCGCGGCGCTGCGGTCTCGGCGCAGGTGCCGCTGCTGAATTATTCACGAGCATCACTTTGTGCCGCCGCGACCCGGATTACCTTTATATGTTTACTCGCTCGCGTAATTATACGCCCTCACGAAACTTAGACGGCGCACAGCCAACTGCGGTACCTACTGCCGTGCTGAGCAACTTACAAGTACATAACGAAAAGCTTATGTAGTGAGCGGTACAATCAGTGTCAAATTAATTACGCTACTAAGACAATAAGAAGCCACTTATATTAGCTTACCTATATAATTTTATACATATAAAACAAAGTCGTGTTAGTTACACCATTTATTACTCAAGAACGACTACACAGATTTTTTTATATTTGTTTTGTTGGATTTGTCTCAACCCCGAATAGCGGGATAAGTAATAAAAAATATGAAAAATTCAAGAAAAAAATAACCAAGGAAATGGGTTTCTCGTGCAACGTTATCTCTGATGAAATGGCAGTATCTACAAAAATTATTTATACACAACATTTAATTAAGATGTATACATAAATAAATAAATATGCGCTCACGCCCGTAACCCAGAGGTGTAGGCAGAGATCATGGATTTCCATTTGGCGCGATCATTGTATACATAAACATACAACAAAATGAAAAACAAAACAAAATGAAAGATAGCTGAAGGCTTAGAACTACACTTATATTATGTTTACAAGTATTGGCTTACTCTAATGAAATCCTAAATTATTAATATAAATCCAAATGTTAGTTTGTTTGTTACGCTTTCACGCCTTACCAACATGAAATGAGCAACTGATTATTTTAAACACACGCATTCTGTCAGAGGTAAGTAAAGTACCTTTAATTCCGAAAATAAAGATTCCAGAGGGATAAAAAGTGGTCGTTACCAAAATATTTTTGATGGTCTTTGACAAGTATTAAAGGACATAAACGCGAGCGAAGCCGCGGTTTAAAGGTGGTGTCTCATCGATGACACTATCGAGTTCAACTACTATTTCAACTGATAAATACAAATCGTAAATACTGAAGTATATTTTATGTAACAATGGAACGAGACAGCGACTTCGCCTGGCAGCGGCGTAAGCCGATAGCTATTTATAATTCATGCATTTTCACTTCGACTAGGTCGCTTAACGGCCGCAACCGCAGAATAATGGATTATCTTGGTAAATTAATCAACGTACAGACAGACATTTTGTCTCATTTCGCTTAACAACGGCTGACAACATAACTGTATTAGTATATATGTAGTGGCTAGATCTTAGAATTGATCACTTCATGATGTGACCGACAATTTCATGAAATTGTTGTAATTCATGAAATGGATAATACGCGCTGCCCACTTCAAGATATGGTCAAACATTAGTTATCAAATCATAAAATAATGTGCCATTTGAAGATGAAAATAAACTGAAACGCCGTTACGAAACAAAACTAACCGAGATTACTCAGATTAATTGAATAAAGGAAATTTTAAGTATTTTTATTCCTAGGTTAAAAAAAAACCACGCAACAGAAATTAATTTCATTGATTTTTTCACTTTCGGTTCTAGTTAGGTATTGGTTAAGTATTGATTGAAGAAGGTTATGGAACATATGTTCTGTGCTGTGCTGTCTGTGCTGCTGTCAAAATGAACAATTTCTTCTTAATGAAAGAGAACAAGCTCATAGTGGGATCAAAAAAGCTGGAGATAAAATGGGTGCGTTTTATATATAGGGAGCGGAAAATTAAAGTTGCTTCTTTTAACTTTCTTTACTATTTTGGCTATGTAAAACCGTCACGCTCACATTAGGTTAGTAAGGAGCGACCAAAGGGGGCTTCTTGCGTGTTAGTTTGAACATAGAGCACACGAGAAAGCCGAGCGAGCGAAGCGAGCGTTCCGCTGCAGCGGGCGGCGTGATCCAAAAGCGACTCTAAGGCACTCGAAATAAGGTCGTTATGTTTACGAAATTTCATCTTCTCGTGCAAAATCATCTTCGTTATGAAAGAAACCGCATTGAGCAATAAATATATTTAAAGTTCCTCTTTCTTCACTTGGAATTTATAATAAACCTTTGATGACATGGAAACTTTACATTCATGATGTGGCCAAATGTTGATTGACATATCATTAAACTTTGATGTTCAAACGATATGGTCATTTTGATATGGCCTTTAATGAAATACTACCATTTCATTAAATAACCGGCCACATTATGAAGTGATTAATTATATGGTATGGCCACGACATATTTGTATTTAATAATAGGGTCCAGAGACGTGTCCGTCAATGGCGATCCTTTTTCGAAAATGTGAACTAGCGAATTCAAGCTTGGTGTTAAAAGTCCGGTAACACGGTTATCCTTCAGCTACAAACAATTACATTGTTAACGTTATAAAATTGTTTTCTAGCTTTAAAACCTTACGTTATAATCCTGCTGCTTCATAACAATTCCTATATCTATTTGGAATTCTGTAGACATTACAAATAAAGATTTAATATTCAAAACGTAGAAAATATAACCATATCTTTCTAACCCCAACTATCTAAAAACCAACAGGAGTACAATTGATGTGTTTTGACATAGTGATTGACATAGAAACTATAGAAATTATATTCATTAGTCACTGTCACTGAAGCAGAATCAAACCTCAATATTCATATTTCCTATTACTACACGCCTATCCATTGAGCTATTCAAAAAACCGTTCAAAATGTATTTAATTAATACAAACAAAAGACCGAATCTCTCCGAAATCACATCTATAAAATAGACGTAATCCCCAATTTAACTTTATGAAAATTAAATTAAAATGAATGAACACTGCGAGCAAGCCAACGCCTACTTCGAGTTACGATACTTTTTGAATTTCGCTAAAAAAGTTAAAGGGTTGAAATCAAAAAGCTTTTACCTACTACGTTTTACTTTTCTTTTTTTATTTTAATTTTTAATATAAATATGACAGTACTTTTATAAAAATAGATAGGTATATTTAAATACCATTTTGTCTTTATAAATCATTTGTAAAGTAATCAATACATTGCATAGTTGCCAAAAATCCCCTTGCCGGGTCTGTTGTTTGAACGCTATACACTAGAAAATTATTAAACGGATTTTCATACAATTTATACCACCAATAGACAGACATGAGAATGGATTAGGCATATAATTAATTAGGATTTTGTGTATATTGGCTGAGATATGACGATGATTGTCGAAGAAGAAAAGAGAAGACGTATCAGCATATTACGACAGAAGAATAATTAAGGCGTATATGCTCTGCTACCCGCGCGAACCCCGGGCGGAGCTGTTCTTGTTGACTGATTCATGAGGATGGATATGTATAGATAGAAGAGTTATCGTAGAACATTTTCGGTATTAGTACATTCGGTATGAAATCAAACACACAACTGCCTGAAATGTTGCTAGGCTTCTTAACCACTTGAGGTTATTATGTGATATATTTAAATAACAGAATTTCGACTTTATCGTGACATTACATAAATTGCTGTTTTCCGTTTGTTTGTTCATTTGTTACCAAATCCAAATCTGCTTTTCCTACAGTTGTAATTGTTTTAATATTTATATTTTAAAATATAAATGTGGCCACAATTATGATAAGGCTTAAGGCCACTTAGAGCGTGGTGTCGCGAAGACGCATCGCCGTCGGCGCGCCGCCGACAAGGGGCCAACTTTTCAATTACCGCCATGTCGTGTTACCCCGCAGCGGGTTAAATTAATTCTCTCCACTTCACAAAAAGATTCACCTTACCCTCTCCTCTTACCCT
>JWHW01030920.1:167765-183419 GCA_000931545.1 Papilio glaucus | reverse complement strand
TTATTTATTTATTTTTATTGTAACAGTAAATTAAATGTGTGTACAGTAAAGGAGACAGTTTTTTTTTGGGCCCACTTGGTATGTTAGCGAATATAAATCAGATTATGTTATCAAAAATGTGAATAATTTACTATTATCAACAGGCATATTCCTTATGTAAAGTGTAACCGGAATTATGAGATTAAAAATATAAAGATGGAGTCTTGGTACATTTTGCAGTTGAAACGTAAAATGCACATAAAAATGACATATACAATGTTGCCATAACGGATTACTTTTAATGGATAATGGGAGATAATTACATTTTAACTGAAAATACGCAATGCTGGCATTAAAAAAAATGTAGATAATTTTGACAGACTAATATGTTCTGGGCGATTTAAAACCTTTCTTCCTTATTTTAATATACATTTCATAAATGTTCGTACTGGTACATTACAATACTCACAAATTCAAACTAAAATACACAAAAAGGAATTAAATTAACAAAAAAAATATTTTTGACTTGCAAAGTCAAAGACGAATTGATGAAATCCGGCGAATGTTGGTTTTGAATCAAAACGAAAGTGCGCTAATTTATTGCGGCAGCACTTGCCCGCTAGTCAGATCATGCATTCTGTTTCTTTCGAGTTGCGTGAATTTTGTCTCAAGTACTTTTGACATTTATTGATTGTTTCAAATATTTTATAAATAAAGCATTTGAAGAATACCCCTATACCCCAAAAGATATTTAAGTTATTTTATGTGGGAAAACAGTTTTCTTTCCCAGTAATGAAAAATCTATGATTACTTCATGGTTTAATTATAGTGTGACTGGTGAGTGTTGAATTTTAAAGATGTAATCGCGTGTAAAATTAGTTAAAAAACAATATGTAGTATTCTTGTAAATATAAGAAATCTTACAAAAAAATAAGTTATGAAATATTAAGGTAAAATTCTATGAGCGAGACATTACGTGCACTTTCACTATTATATTATAATTTATAGAATGATAGAAAACCTTGCTTACATTATTATCAACACCAAAACTCTCGCTTCTTATCCATTTTTCAGAAAAAAAAATATTTCATACTTTTGCCAAGTAACCAAATACGAGAGAGAGAGAGAGAGAGAGAGAGATTGGTTAAATATATAAATAAATATATTGGTTAAATATATATATAAATATTAATTGCTCGTAATTTTTAGGTTATTTTGACGTTCATATTTTGCCTTACTTCTAAGTATTCCGCTTAGACTAGGTCTTACTAATATTAACATTGTAATCTAGAGATTAGAGGAAACAAATCGATTTGTAATTCATACAATATGCCAAAATTTGTGGTGGGCCTAAATCCGGAACAAAAAAACTGTTTCCTTCTGTCGTTTAATATAATTTACTGTACAAAACAAAAGCTATGGATTGAAAGAAATTGCGGTGGTGTTGAGAGTTGTTTCGCGTTGGAAACGAGCGAAGTTCAGAAACCGCTGCCGGATGTCGCGGCAACTTTCGCAAAGATGGAAAGTGTCTTTTATACTTATTGTTGTTTACTGATCTATTTTATTTTAATATCCACAAAATATTAAATTGAAGTTAATACATAAATGTTCCTTACAGTTATATCTCTATATATAGAGTTAATTACGGTTCCTACAGTGAATTACGAATAGGCCGAAAACAAGCTAAGTCGACTATGTCATTTCCGATTATTGAATTTCCAAATTCCGATCTGTTGCAATGTGCACTTATACTATTTATGTATTATTTAAACAAAAACAATGCAAAAACAATTTGTCTATATCCTCAGTCTATACAGTCAGATAACTACTATATTGTACGAATAAAAAATTGAAAGACAGCTTATATTTTACCAGTAACATTTTATTTTAATACAAAAAAAATTCACGTAGTATGCAGAATGACATTTTAAAAACTCAAATGAAAATATTGCCACGCCGGTATTACACTGACTAGCGGACATCTATTACGGACCTCTGTGACCGGGTCGGTGGGCACCGCCGGGCGGAAGGTGAATAAAAACCTGGATATTTCTCATATTTATGTCCGTGCACTCGAAAATATACCCCGAGCAAGGTATACGCGTATAAGGGATACAGCCCCTAAAGGTGTGCGCGGTAAGGGGTGTTATCGCGCGCAGGTGTAGAGAGCGTGGGAGCCGCCACCTGGCTCGCCCCCTCTGCCTCTTCGCTGCCCTCCGCCCTCTCTGGCTCGTTAATGATGATGTGCTCAGCCAGCAGACTATTTCACTTCTGAATACATCTTTCTCACTTTTGATCCTACGTCCTATTCGCTCTCGCGCGCCGTCCTCGCCCCGTCTCTCTTTGACCAAGCTCACCCGGTCTCATCCGCCTAGTCAATTCGGCAAACGCGTATCTACTTTGTGTCGGAAATGTAATGGAACAAATGCGGCTGGAATTAACGTCGGAACGAATGTCGGAACACGGGGTCGTTCTCTCATAGGATATTTTCCACGCGATGATTTTAATACGCATCTACAGGGCGAAAACGTTTGTGGTCAAATATTTAACACGATACTGCTGTATGGGTTTTGTTTACCTTTGTGTTTATGAAATGTACTTATTGTTTTGTAAGATTTATAATAATTTTATAGTTTATATTTTATATTCTGTTTAAGATTTTTTTACCTAATCAGGTATTGGATGAAATAAGGTTGACAAATTTGAAATTGCTTTATATATTAAAAATATTACGGATGCAAAGTTATAAATCATATAAGCATTCGTACAGTTCCTTATTCTTTAAATTTATTGATGTTTAATTTAACAAATAAACATTTTATGATATCTCGGCGTAATACATATTTATTTTAGCGGTTGATCCTATGAAAGCTGAGAGTCATGCTTAGCGGTTGATATCTAAATAACGCCGCAGGACTTCTCCGCTCTGCATCAACACAGTGATATTTAGAAACTTACATATACCTTACAATTTTCATGGAATTTTAGTATTTTTTTACCAATGGATTGTATTTAACACGCTTTTATTAGCTCGGTTTGTATGTTTGTATGTATGTAACGGAATCTTTCGTGATAATTTTGACTAAATCCGAGTAAACGTCTGATTGACTTGAAAATTCTAGTCGTAGCAAGAACATAATATATAGTATAACTATACATTTTTCATAACCTTGTTTTAATCCTATTCAGAATTATGAGGATATCAAAATAAAATTGAGAATAACGCCATCTAGGTACAAATTTAAATACCAATCACCATAATACATAAGATGGCATATCTCCTTAATATTATAATAATTTTAAATGTAAAAAAATGCATTTCAGTAAAGTTCACTGATTTGCACTAAAATAAAATCAGAGGGAAATGATTTTGTTTGAGTATAGCAACATACTAACCTCGATAAGGTTAGACTGTTCTAATGAAAGGGAAAAACAACATAAGGAACTTATTTGTATGTATGAACCCTGTCCTGTACGTTTAAACATCTTCATATTTTGTATTCGCTCGGTGTGTAAGGTAACAACGTCTTGCGCTTGCTCGTCAGTCAATAAACCTTTTGACCATTCACCAATTCGGCTTCATGAAGCTTTCGCCGGCCAGGCGGCGGCGGCAGCCGGGATTATTGGGTCATTAATCACAACCCACATCGCTTGCCTCCGCCTTGCTCGCTTGCTTTGCCACAAGGGTTGCCTATGAACATATCGATAGAAAAAAAAAACAGAGATTGGTCTTTACAAAAAAAAAACAAATCAATACTCTTTATATTATGACGCCATTTATGAAAGCCGTTATATCTATAGAATCGAAGAAAGCAAGAACTAATTCTTAAATTAAACTATATCTATCTTCCTACCATTTATAAACAAAAACATATTACTGCGGACCTGTGATGTCCTTTGATGATTGAACTTTTGTATCTTTGTATATTGACTTGGTCGTTATATCCAAAGCAAAGAATTTTTGTGGGCTTATTACAAATGTTTCAATAAATTCAATGCCTTCAAGACATACTTTAAATTTAAGGGACTTAAGTGGTACGTGCTTGCATTGCACTTTCAAATAGTATTTCTGAAAGTGCAATGCAATATATACACTAACTGACCCGGCAAACTTCGTTCCGACTTAGAATTAATTTATGTTGTGTTAACCTTATTAGTTATTTTAATTGCTGGATGGGTTATACCCGGATCGATCCCTTTATTGAAAGCACATTGAAGTTACGCCCAGTGGATACCGTGCTTGGGCAGAACGGAGTGAGCTCCGACCTCGGAACTGGAACCGACTCGGAAAATAAAATTAATTTAATTAATTAATTTTATTTTCGCGCGCATAGGTTTTATTTTGTGTTGTCATAAGATAATTATAACATTTAATACAGATAATGTAAATACAGATAATATTTAAATGATGTGGTGTGTAAAGGACTATCATAATGTGTATGAAATGCTTAAAGTAGCTAAGGTATTTACGTTGATAAAGATTAATACATGGATCCGCATACGCATCGCTGCTCCCGGCTTTGTTTTATTCTATGTAAAGAAGATACATATTACTTTTTTATTTTCTACATTTTGAACCATAAAAAAATCATAATGAAGTGTGAACGTTAACAGATAGATGAAACGCATTCTAATGTGGTGAATACAAATAATTTTGGTAAGTTGATAATAAACATATCCGTTACTTAATTCTATTTAGAAAATGGCAATGAATTAATAAAGTATCGATATTTTAGCATAACACTAGTTGAACACCACTACAGTATCGACCACAGAGCTCAATTTACACGGGCAGCAAGATCGTATGTACTCTGTCCGACCCAACTCCCAACTCCCACCTCCCAAGGCGTTGGTGTGGGTACTTTACAACACTAACGATTCGACGACCCCACCCGTCTGTCTAAGACTCTTCTTAGCAAGCTAATACTTGGGAAAATAACACCGACGTAGTCAGAGTCGTTGTATCTTAGTTAAGGTTATAGGTTAATTTTCATCGTGACCATGCTATATATCTCTGTAATAAGTGGTAGACCCCCAACAACATCTGTTGCACGAATGGGCCGGCTCGACCGGTGAAATACCACGACCTCACAGAAAACAGGCGTGAAGTAGAAGTACTCTGCGTTTCGTCTGATAAGTGAGGTGCCGGCGGCATAATTTCAGTCCTCTTCCCCTTCCCACCATTTCCTCATAAGGACAGGATGGTAACCGGAAGAGGATTGGACGGGGAGGGAATTGGCGGGGAAAAGGAAATATTCTTTTTCCTTTCTGTGCCCTCCCCTGTTCATTAAAGGTAGGCAACGCATCTGCAACACATGTGCTTGTTGTGGATGTCTATGGGTAGCGCTCGCCTAACATCAGGTGATCCGCTTGCTCGTTTGCCACCTTATTCCATAAAAAAAAAAACAAATTAGCCAAAAAGTTTTGCAAAAATTGTTATATATTGCTAGTTTAGTAGGTACAAGTAGTAAAAATTAAAAATTTGGTCAGGCATTATTAACTAAAACATAGCATGCGAAAAAGTAAAGTATTGTTTGCTTTCAATTTGTTATAGCGAAGGGTTTCCCAGTGATGATGTTTGAAGTTAAAGCTCCCTTCTAAACGCTTCAAATGTGATTCAGCGAGCGCCTTTTTAAACAGGCTTTAGCTGAGACTTAAACGCGCGCGTCTGCGTTTTGATAAATTAATTGATTTTGATGTTTTCAGTTAAGATGTAGTAAGTAGTAATTATTTTTATTATCAAAGTTCAGATTTTTTTTGATTTTAGAGTAATTTTTTTGGATTTTTTTAATCATTCAATAATCTTATTGGTTTTTATATAATCCTTATTTTTGAAATCAATTCCGATCTATATTTTTGAGTAATTTTCAAATTCTTTTTAGCGAAAATAATAACTTAAGACGTCAGTATAGATGAGTAAATTTGAATTTTTTAAATACGATTATGAGACGACCTAGAAGGAATCAAGAGGCTGGTTCACATACACTTATAAATCAATTTTTTTCTTATATTTCTTTTAATATACTATACTAATCATTAGGCTGGATGTAACAATGTATATGACAACCATATTAAAACTATATTTTCTATCAACAGCACTAGTAATAATAAGTACTTGTTTAAAAGCCAATACGTAGTTATGCGCGATTCGTAAACAAAAACTTAATTTTGTCCTAATATAATTAAAATCCTGTCCATTAAATTCGCATTCGTTACTAACCCCTTGGCTTAGATGACCCCTAGTATGATATTATACGCAAATATAGCTCTTATGCGATGTGCCTAAAGTTTGGAATCGAATATATTGGATTTCAAAAGGGAGGCGTTGAAGCCGAGAAAAAAGCACGTGTTCTATTTGGGATTACACGCGCCCCATAAACAAAAGGTTAACATTATAGCTTCCGATATATCTACACATTGCGATACAATTCATCGGTGTTTTATTGTCTTGTTTTGTAGGTAAACAACGTCTATAATGTGTTTTCGCCCTTACAAATGACCAACAATTTCTCCGATGCGATTCCAATAAACATATTTAACAAGAAGAGCCTTAGGTAACAATTAATTAAAAAATAAAGCTAATACATTATCCTTATAAATGTAAAAAAATAATTTCCTTAAATAAATAATAAATAAAGGCATGCTTCTGTGGTTCGGTCATGTTGAAAGGATGAATGAAGAGAGAATAACAAAACAAATTTGTGTTACAAAAGTGAGTGGCAGTGTTTGTAGGGGACGCCCTAGGAGAACTTATATCGACCAGATTAGAGACATACTAAAGAAGGCCGATATAAGGAGTACCCGTAACCGACGACCATGTATTTATAGATGTATGAATGTAGAAGAAGCGAGAGAGGTGTGCAACGATCAAATGGAAATCCATGATCTCTGCCTACCCCTCTGGCTTACGGGCGTGAGCGCATATTTGTTATTTATGTACTGTGAAGTTAAGCTCAAGCAAAATACAAATAAATAGCTAACTGTATTTACCCAATTGTAAGGATGTTATTGGTCTTTATGTCTTACTATCAAGAGATTTTTATATTTTCATCATGACTGACCAGATTTCCCGAGGATTGGAGGGTTTTGGCTTCAAGGAGGACGGCCGGCCGTTAAAACTGTAGCCAAAACCTACATTAATATTGGCTACGACCATACTGTGTCGACCCTGCAAGTGGAAAAAGCATAATGATGATGAAAATGTGTCCCTGTGAAAATCCTCCCCCTACCTTTCCCTACCTCACTAAACTTACTTTACTTTTCTGATAACTTTTCAAAGAATAAAAATAATATACGTATACAGTAATACGTATATTGTTTTAATTCTTTGAAAATTATAAATTGATACTTAAAAAATAGGCATAGAATAGACAATCATAAGAAATAGGGTCATTAGACATGGTATATTTTATTATTAGGTTATGAATAATATAAAAAGAATTGGAATTTAAACAAATACGTACTTACTAAGTATTAGTACAGTTAATACGTACGTACTAGTATGTAACTAGGAGTATTTAGTGTTAGAGAGTGAGGAGCAAGCTATATTTCTAAAGACAGTAAACGCTCTGCACGAAGCCCAAGCGGTAGATTTAAGCCGCTCCGCGCCGTCCAGCGGCACTATTCAGCCGGTTTAAGCCGGGCGGCGGCTGGGCGACAGTGGCGCGGGAACGCAGCGTATGCGCCGACATGTGCGGGCACAATGGCCGCATTCTCATGGACTCAGCCGCGGTAAGCTGATTGCGTGACGTCATTACAGAAACGCGCCGCGTACACACTGGGGACACTTACTCTTCATCGAAGTTATTAGGTCAATATGAAAGGAAGTAAATCTGCTATGTACCGTAAATGATCACACCAAAACAATCATTTCTGATATGTGTAAATATAACTATATAATACATTTAAAATATCGTATTACAACTAAGGAAGAGTGAGAAATGTTGCAAAAGTAAATGTCAGTAATGGTAGAGGCCGTTCCAGACGAAATTATAGACCAGAATGCAGAGGTATTGGAGGAAGGCGATATTAAAAGTACGCTTAACCGAAGAGCGTGTGTGCGTAGGCTATGAATGTAGAAGAACCGAAAGTAATGTGATAGGACCGTACCAGATGGAAATCCATTATCTCCGCTGTTACAAGCGTGAGTGTTTATTTATTTATACGTATATCACGCTAATATTTTCCCTCTAGTAACCCACCACTTCTAGCGTAAAGCAAGGGTTGTGTAGCCCTGATGCTGGGTCCTGTTTAAATGTCATAAATAAGTTATCATCTCTACACCTTTTTCCTATTTATATAGGGTCGGCAGAGTATGACGGTAGTACTTACTGTATACATATATTGTTGGCTATAGTTTTTACGACCGGCTGACGCCAACTCTCCTTACCAGTCTCGTCGGGCTCATCTTTACACTACGTATCATTGACAGGCATTCATCTCTTCTGTGTTCCTCTTCCGTCTACATGGAAGTGCGCCAGTGTCTCTCCCGTGTTGTATTGCACCTGTTCACTCTTGTTGTTTTCAAACCAATCGAATTCAGAAGGCGGCGTGTGTTAGTCATCCAATATTCTATTTTCTCAGTTTGTAACATCGTCCAGTATTAGTCAATAAATGAGCGATTTGATAACAAAGAACGCCTAGAAACCACCTGGTCGCTGGTGACAGATTCATTTATTTTCTAATACATTAGTATAATAACAATTAATTTATAATATCAATATTAAACTTATCATAAATAAGCATTGATAATAATTAACATAAACGCACTGTGTACACAGCCTAGGCCGTAATGCTGCCTATGGGTGAATGCGATCTCGGCTTACGGGGATCTGCAGCGAATAATCGGTTCACGACTCCATAATCCAGCGTGTAAAACATTGCTGGCGTTACGTTAAACCGATTTTTTAAACAAAATGTCACTTACTATTTTGCTAAAACAGATATTTTTAGAATGCTGGCACAAACATATATTTTAAAAATTATTTGAAAATGTAAACCCCTAAGTAGGTACCGTAGTAGTTCTAAATCTGGCCGTTAAATCACAACCACGCTACATCCATTATTGTTTAATCTCGCGACCTAAAAATATGAGATGATGTGGATGGTATCATGTATAACTACCATTTCACTAGCCTACGGCGTCCTTCAAATACACAATACTGTTTGCCGGACGAATAAAATGACGAGACAGCGTCTCTATGTGACAGTTAGTCTTTCGCTATCACATTACCATATAAATTCAAATGTTCAATTACCAAAGTGGTTTTTGCGTAAATTCCTGCTCCCCACAACTGCATCTCATAATGTCCTTTCGTCTAAGACAAATTGTCTTGATTGATTTAGAAAGGTGCGTCTAACTACATAAGCAAACATCGCATCCAACTGCATCTCCTCTGGTGTTGTAGATATCTTAACATCACGCGAACCGCTGCTCGTTTTACTCCACATGTTATAAAAAATAGTGTATGTATGAGTAGGGATTTGAACGTACTCCTCCCGCATTGACGGCCACAAAGAGGCCTACGTCCAGCGGCGGAGGACTGTTGGCTGAAGTGTGATTGTGTTTATGAGACAGAGAGAGGTATTTTATATATTTCATTGTATCTATTATTTTAAATTTATTCATTCTATTCCGTTTGGGTACATTTAATATTCATTGTATATCTTGTACTTGACAGTTTGTTTTGTTTGTGTCTCAAATTATTATGAATTTATTTATTTCGTAGGATGTATTTTTAATATTGTTACACCTTCGATTGCCCTTCTTTACTATGTTAGTAATCTGATCGATACAAGTTATCCTCCTAGACGTCCCCTGCCAACGCTGCCACTCACATTTGCAACATAAATTTGTTTCGTTACTCTCCCTTCATTCATCCTTTCAACATGCCACACTTTTCCCTTAGAACGCTATTTTTAATCCTATTATTCAACGTCACGCCTAACATACTTCTTAAGGATCGCATCTCAACGGCATTAACTACTAACACGCTTGTCCTGCCTCACTTCGAAAACCAGCCTTCATAGACACATGCTGACTCCTCATTACTGTACTAACTTCTAGTACCTATAGCCTCATTCATAGGGCGCCGGTTTTACCAAAATGGAAATTAGCGCGGAATTATTATCACAGAAGGGATGAATGCCGATCAGCTAATGACCAATCTGACCAGAAGGGATGCGCCCGACCAATAACAGTCCTCGCGACATTTGACTATCTAGTAACGAAATTGTTTTTGATCACCCTGATAAAATTTAAGTACAACCAATAATTTCTGGGGAGGGTTGACGTCAAGCAGGCGGCCGGCCGAAAAACTATAGCCAAATCCTATACAGTATGGATTACTCATTCTGTGCTGACTCCAAATGAGTGGGAAAAGAGGAGGGAGATGACAACGATAGCTTGGCAGCCCACTTGTGATCTATCAATGTATACAGATTATGTAACATATAACCTAGGTCCTGATCAAATAAAAGATGAGGGTATAATTTTGCCGCATGCCGCATCGTATACTAATAGATTTAACAGTGGTAGAGCCGACAATAACAAAATCTGTTGCATGAATGGGCCAGCTCGACCGAAGTAAAAGTATTCTGCGTTTCGTCTTATTAGTGAGGTGCCGAAGGCCTAATTGTAGTCCTCTTCTCCCTTCTATCTTTTTCTAATAAGGATGGTATATTGAAGAGGGGAAAGGATTTCAACGGGGGAGGATTGGATACGGATTAGATATGGAAAAGTAACATAATTTAACTGTTTATCTCCTCCTCTGTAAATTAAAGTTAGGCAATGCATCTTAGGTTGTTGCAGATACCTATAGACATCGGTCAGCTTACGTCATAGATAAAATAGTATTATTAAGGAATCTCATAATAAATTTACATTTTGTAATCACTGGAAACACACACGAAAACTGATAATAAATCTGTACACCAAGTACTTATATAATTATCTGTTTTACTTTAGCCGTCCAACACGAGCGCGGTCCGCGCAAGCCGAAGCTGCACTCGGGCGGGCTGAGTTCGCTGCCGCCGCCGCTCGCGCACGCACACAAGCCGCATCCGCTCAAGCTGTCGCCGCCCTCGCCGTACGCGCCGCTGCCACAGCCATTCAACTTCCAAGTAAGAAGTATATAGTAATAAATATGTAGACATTAAATTTACTTATTAAACTGTGACCGCACTGCTACCGGTAGTAGCGGTTACATGTATATATTGGCTCGAGCGAAGAAATATTTCTTCAGAGAATACCCATCCTCTACTCGTCTCCTTTTTCTTATTACATTATAAACGCTGAACTTCTTCTGGTTATTGAACATATAGAAAAAGTTGGCAAACGAGGAAGCGTTTCAAACACACAAAATGTGTCGCAGATGTGTTGCCTCCCTACAATGGACAGAGAAGGGGATAAGAAAAAGGATGTTGCCCTTTTCTATTCATCCCCTCCTTGTCCAGTTCTCTTCCACATCCCATCCTATCCTTATTGGGAAAGTATGGGAGGGGCAGAAGACTTAGATAGGGCTTCCGGCACGTTACTCGTCATGTGAAACGCAGAAGCATACGTACTTCTACTTTACGCCTGTCTTCTGTATGTTGTTACGGGATGTACCAACTGTTGACTATTCCATCTGTGTGGCTACAACTACATTTTTTTTTTATATTTTAAAATAATTATTATAAAACAGTTCAGCTTGAGCGGTATGAGCGAGCCGGCGCCGTTGAGTGCGCCGTCATCGGCGGGGTCAAGCGGCGCGGGCGCGGGCGCCACTAGCCCTCTGCCACTGCTCGCGGACCCCTTCCTCGCGCCGCCGCCCGGCCTATTGCACATGCTTATGTCATCAGATAAATGTCAGGTAAGGGAGATAAGTTCTTATCGGTGTTGCAGGTAGTTTGACAATGGCCCTACCAGCAGCAACATGAATGGGCCGCTCGAGCGGGGAATGCGACGACCTCACAGAATTCACCCAAGTAGAGGTACCTAAAGTAATTATGAAAACGAACAGTTAACAGTGGTAGAGCTCGCAACGAAAACATCGGTTACACGAATGTACCGGCTAGACCGGTAAAATACCACGACCTCACAGAAGACAGGCGTTATATAGGAGTATTCTATGCTTCTGCGTTTCGTCTGATAAGTGCGGGGCTGTAGGCCCGATGTCAGGCCTCATCCCCTTCCCATCCTCTCCTACACGGGTTAAGATGGGAATGGAAAGAGGATTGAGCAGGGGAGGGGATAAATAGGAGAAAGAAATATCCTTTTTCCTGTTTGTCCCCTCCTCTGTCTATTAAAAATATGCAACGCAGCTTCAACTCATTTTCTTGTTGCGGATGCCTATGAGTAGCGGTCACTTAACATCAGATGAACCGCTTGCTCGTTACCTTTTACCATAAAAAAGAACAAGCTCCGCACCTGATGTAATCTGATAACCGCGTTCTGGTAAGAACAAATAAATAGGATGTGGAAAAGATGAGAAGGACATTAATGACATTAATGTTCATCATCACATGACTATTATTTGTTTCTTTTAAATTTAGGAACTAATGTGGAGCGCGAAGCAGTTGCAATTACAAGGAGACCCGACACTACTTCGCCCTCCGCCGAGTCCATTCGGGGCGCCGCTTGCGCCTACGTGGGAACTGCTACAGGTAAAAAAAATTAATGAACCAAAAATTAAAAATATTATGGTAAAAGTCAAACTAATGTATTAATACAATTTAAGTGGTTTTTACGAACTAGGAACAATAAAGACTGGACTAAAGAATTATATTGCTAGAAAGTATTGGTATTACTTTAAGGCTACAATTGTGGTAATGATCCTGTCACTAAATAATGAAAATATAACGATTTAAGTGTCGCTGTTTAGTGACAATCTGCTTCTTTATAGTTCTTTAGGAGAGTGCTTCTTAGGTCATATTCAAACCTGTATAAACTTTTTTAGTATGTATATTAAGATACAGTGGGCAGTGGACAACAGTTTTAATAAGTAGAAATCTTAGCGGTCTGTGTATTTGAAATAAGTAAGGGGTGTGTACACTGCTAGGTGGCTTTTTGGCCGGAAGGGCGGCGCGGGCTCGCGATTGGGCGGCTGGAGAGTGACTTTTCGCCTTCACTTGACTTACCCCGCCCCTTGGCTCCCGATAGCACTGTGACAAAACGTTACACGCCTACAGAAGACTTACTTTACCTTATATACTACATGGCCCACGTTACAACCTGCAACTACTTCATTTTAACAACGTTTTAATTTACAAGTTAAAGTTAATGGTTCCATTTGATCCGCTTGTCTTTTTTGATGTATAAATTACTTTAAGCAACGTAACTTTAAGCAAAAAATAAGAAGCTTTATCTATTTTAATAGCTTGTACTATAAATCCCTTCAAAGTTATAATACATTATACAGGTACATATTTTTTACCCTATTAGATATTCCTATGTTATTCATCTTTTTTGTCATTTATCATTATTTCCTCTTTGATGATATCCAATCAACTGACCAATGTTTGATATTAGCCACATGAACACAAAACTAAATATTTACAAAATATGCTATCGAGCGTGGTAACTGTTACCTAAATGACATTTCCTTTGTGTAAGTAAATTATATTCATTTTTTTAGTTTTTTAAAAAAATCATCATTGGCAACCATAGTTGTTAAATAGTACATGTACATTATTATTTATTACACCTACAATAACATAGTGGTACGGGAGCCGAAGGGGGATTTCTGTACATCCCCGAGCTCGTCTGATTTACATATCGGGGGTACCTTGGATCCAGTTATGTACCCAATACCCCAATTCAGTCATCTATGTAGAGCCGCGCAATTAGGGTAGCCCATTTAGTTTGAAAAAAAAACATCGTTCTTCGTACATAGTCGAACGCGTCAGATTAAGATGTGTGAAGTGTGCATTTCAATAATCTGACGAGTTGAGCGTCATGCAAAGGAGTGCGGGGATTACAAACTTATTATACAAATTCGTTACCTGGAGATCCTCGAGCGCGGTAGTTTTTAAATAGTTTAAAAGGAAATAGTTCAAGGACAACGTGATAAGATAATTCGACGATTTAACCAAACCGAAGTAACAAGAATCGTAAATAAAGACTGTAGACCCTTAGAAGAGCCTTTCTTCGCCGCTAAAAGTAAAAATTTCATATTACCTTTTTTCTTCTTACATCTAATCTTCAGAATCCAATAGGTGATGGCATGACAAACAGTCCAGTCCAGTTACAGCTCCACATGACGCTCGAGGTTGTACTAAAGTCCAGCATCGTCGGCTCCCGTGCTATACTTTAAAACAAGTGTACCTAACACTGATCTATTTTATTAATAAAATTTAAAGAAACACGTTGGTGATAGGAAACCAGTGCACGTCTGCTATTCATGGCAGTCCGCTGGGTACGGTGCCTCGCGCCGTTCCAAGCGCTGGCACCTGCGGATCAGCTGGTGCTGCTGCGTGCCGCGTGGAAGGAACTGTTTCTGCTGCATCTGGCGCAGTGGGCCGCACCCTGGGACCTCGCGCCGCTCCTCGCCGCACCTGCCGCCAGGACGCGCCTGCCCCCCGACCCTCTCGCCAACTTAGAGCTCAATACTTTACAGGTGACAAGATCAAAGATTTTGTATATTTTTAGGTCGATCAGCAGTACAGTTTATTTTTCATTAATTTATTAATCATTAGTTTACGTACATAAGTAACGCCAAATTGGTTAAACAAGCCTGTGTCTTTTTTTAGGAAATTCTTTGTCGGTTTCGTCAAATAGCGCCGGACGGCAGCGAGTGTGGCTGCATGAAAGCTATCGTTCTCTTTTCACCAGGTAAAATAGTTTTACCTACTATACCAAGTAATATCACTTTTATAAAAATGGATAAGCACTCACACCAGTAACTCAGTGGGGTAGGCAGAGATTACGGATTTCCGTATGCCGCGAACCTGCCACACTTCTATCGGTTCTTCTACGTCCATACATCTACGCTTACAAGTACCTACTACCTTTCGATTATGGGTTACCTACGACTCCTTATCGACTTTATTTTCTATCTACCCCATTTAGGTATCTACACGTAAAGATATAAGGTTTTTTTTTACTAAATTAATGTTAAATTATTACGTTAACAGACACTCCTGGCCTAAGTGAGACGCAGCCAGTCGAGATGTTGCAGGATCAAGCACAGTGTATATTAGCGGATTACGTTCGTACCCGGTATACACGACAACCAACGAGGTAATCATTATTTTAAGACGCAAAGGAGAATGCGGTTCCCCTGATGTTAAATGAACTAACCTAACCAAACGTGTAGCAGTTATTTGTCAACTTCTACGTTTGTCGATATAAAAAAATGGACTCGAGGAAGGAATAGCAAGGTGAGGGGTTTCAGGCTTGGGCATATTTGTCAGGCAAACCACAGAAGCATAAAATGCAACATGGAACCGTAGGCAATAACTGATGGTAAGTGCTACCAACAAAATATCGTGTTTATGCTAGTCACTTTGTTACAATATCTATAAGTCCTACTAATAATATATATAGCATTGAAATAGGTACGGCGATCCAGTGTTTATCATAAAATTCAATATTTATATAGTAATTCATCTGTAGATTCGGGCGGCTGCTACTCTTGCTGCCGTCGCTGCGAGCGGTGCGCGCGCGCTCTATAGAGCTACTGCTGTTCCGCGAGA
>JWHW01030920.1:150090-167406 GCA_000931545.1 Papilio glaucus | reverse complement strand
CTCGTTTGCCCCTTATACTATTAAAAAAAAGAGAATTTCTCAATTTTTATTTAAAAAATTTGGATTATACAGTTTCTTCATCACATACAAATACAAACATTAATTATCGTTAAAAACACTGCTGTAGTCGAATTAGATTATATTCGATACAAAGAAATCAATCCCCAAAAAATGTCACCAGGATCTCTCCAGGAGAGACAGATTTAGAAAAATAATTATTAAGGAAGCTAATGAAATCTTTAAGGATTGGAATTAGGTAGGTGTGTGTAAATGTGAAGAAATATCCATGAAAAGATCCAGCAAGCATTATAGTAGTGTATTCTTATCGCCAGTGCTTCTGAATCTAATGTTTGATGTTAAATCTGCCTTGATTCTTTTATAGTGCAATTACTGTTTGAATACTAATACTAGTCCAAAGTTTAATCTCTAACCGAAATCTAGTCAAAATTATATCTATGTCAATCCTATAGTAACGTAGCTGTAAGTTGCAATATAATATAATAATAATACAATATAGATATAAGAAATTTTAATTTATAACCATAATATATTTTAGATTTAACATAGTTCTAGTCAGTTTATTATTTATACAAAAATATACTCAGAGAAGTTGTAATATATTGTAGATGTCTCCTAAGTACGCAGTTTTATAATGTACTGTCTGAATTGTTGAACTTTGTATAATAACTGTGTTTATTGCCAGATTTAGGGAACAGACATATCGCTACAATCTTGAATCAATGTAAAAAAATTATTGTGATTTATAAAAATTAAGAGTATTATAAAGGGTAAAACCAATTAAACCTGTTAACAATAAAACTAGTATGTTATTTAACCGTTTTATTTTTCATTAAAAAGAAGTAATCTTTAACTCAGATAATTGAAAGCACAAAATCTTACAAAAAAATACATTGCCAGATATCTAAGTCAGAGTTTGTAAGTGTTGCTCTATATAAAAAATAATTATTGAAATAAATATATTTTCAGATGCATGCAAGTTATGCAGATAAGTTTAGTTTATTGATGGGTGTAATAGCTTCTACTGATGACAAATCTACAGCATCGTCTTTGTCCTCTGCTTGTACTACTGTCGTTTGGACTGTGTCCTTTTTGGGCTCAACTCTTGGAAAATCTAGTTTACTCCACGCACCTGGTTCTGCTTTCTTCAGTTTAATTTCAACTTTGGTGCCAAGCATAGAAGCGCTGCTTCTTTCTACATCAATCACCTATTAACAAACATATTTGTTTTTTTATTAAATTTGCAATAAATAATACAATAGAATAACTACAATAGTGACTGAGCCAGCCGCAGTAGTTTCACAAAGGAACTGGCACAATAATACAGGCATTAAGTAGATTTTTTTTTGCTTCTGTTTATTGTCCAAAGAATGCATTGTCCCAAGCATTACCCTATCCATTTGTCCTATGAAAAGACTGTAATAATCCATTAGTTGTGCATATTTATTGGTAGCAGTCTTCACTGACCATCAGGTGAGCAGTTTTCTTATTTTCCTTCTGGGCCTAGAGACTTAAAATTGTGCACAGAGATCTGTAATTACGTAGGCGAATATTTTTCCTTCAGTAAAAATAATTAACCTATTTCGGGTTGTATAAAAATTAATAAGTTAATATATAAGAAAGAAAAAGAGAAAGAAACGAATACATGCTTGCTGAACCATACAAAAAAAACCAAATCGCGGCAGAAACACGACAAGATACACATACTAATGAATTCCTTGCATGTATAGAAATAATTGAACCACATTACCTTTTTTCCTACCCAAATTAGCCTCATCAACCAGATATGATTCTAGCTTTATACATGGCAAATCAGACAAATAGAAATCCTCTAAAATTAGGGTTTAATGATATAACTTACACCTCGCAATTCTAGATCCAATTCGAATGCAGCATTTCCTTCTTGATGGAATACTAATTTTGTGTTTAATCTTATCGGGTTCAATTTCACATAGCTCTCCACAGGATCATATTTTTTCGCGTATACACTTACTATTACATACTCGGGTGTCTGGTGCCAGTCCCAGCGACATTTTACTGTACCTGCACTTGTTGTCTGAAAGATAAAATCAAAGTATTTATGATACAAAAATATTTTTATGATTCTATAAGCCAGTAGTGGGTGAAACACCCCTCTTTAAGACCCATTGAATAAGTCTATTCTATCGAACACACCATATTGTAGTATTGTTGACTTCAGACCATCTTAGTAGTGAATTCGCAATACTTTAAGTAGTTCGTGACTTCCTCTATCCATGAATCTTGCTGCTTATTTAATACTTTTAACCTTAATATGTGTATTTCGATTGTATTGCACTGTGGTAAAGAATACGAAACTAATGATACCTCGTAAAGAATACAAAACTATGACACATTTCAAAATCAGTCAAGCAGATTAGGCTACTTCTTGAACTTCATCAGTGGCTCGAGCTGCACATTTGCATCAGTTTAATTGTTTTGGGTACTGGAGGTCACAATGAAAGGGACATATATAATATACATGAGCTCTGAAAAACATTACTGTCCTGGGCCAGTAAGGTAAAAATACACATACTCCTTTGTTTATAATTCCCATCCTCTTCCACACAATGGCAGCAGATCAGTTACACTTCTGACAGTTGCAGATGTCATGGCTGATAGTGGTCACTAAACATAACATGAGTCCTCCTTATTAATATAAAAAATAATTGTGGTCACCATGTGCCAACTAATAGAGTGCAACCATCATTTGTGGCTGGCATCAAATCCTGGCTGGCAGGAGTTGGGGATTGCAGCACAGGCCTATGGCACTCAGACTGCACAAAATAAAATAGAACAGACTTGTTCTGTGTTGTATTTGTATAATGTTTACAAAAGACTTAAAAAAATAAAAACGAAAGGAATGGACTCTAACTTAGTTATGAAATATATTTAAAAGAAATTGTTACAATTTTTTTTATACCTACCTCTTTAAACCATTTGTGTGATCCGGTTGTGCAACCGGGTTGTGCTAAAAATGTGTTAAAATCTGTTGTTCGCTTTTGACAACATGACCAAAACTTAAGTCCTTCATGGAAGATTGGACAGCCCGGGTGAAATGTACACATGGAGTCATTTGTCTGAGGGCCTTCATAAGCAATGTTACATCCCGCATTCTTACAAGTTGTACCTATTGCTATTGTGCTGCAAGAATATATTTATCATTAATAATTTTTAAAGTAAGTTATTAAAATGATTTATATGTTGCATGTGGATATTTTGGAGATATATATGTTGCATGTGGACTAAATTAATATATAATTTTTTATTTTTATGGAACAAGTTAGCAAATGAGCAAGCAGTTTCAATAAGTGACCGATGCCCATAGACATCTGCAACCACCTAATGAGTTGCATATGTATTGTGTGATGTCTTCCCCCTCCCATCCCATATTTATTAGCTTCTGGCACCTATGAGACAAAACACAGAATACTTCATGCCTGTCTGTTTTGTGAGGTTGTCTCATTTCACTAGTCAAGCCAACCCATTCATGCAACAGATGTTGTTATTGCACACTCTACTACTGTTAAGTTTATACAGAAGTCATATTTTAGGCGGTGTTTGTCCACAACAGTTAACATAATTTAAATTAATTATTTTAAAATCAAATCGAACAGTTCTTAATAAAATAAAGAAATGGACAAATGCATGATTCACATTACATTGAGTAAAAAAGATTTTAATAAGGAAATGCACAAGGACAAACTTTTCATTACCAATAATCATAAAGCGTACTAACATTGTGTGCTATTATTTATTAAAACTTATGATTCCAACTTATTCTATAAATAATAATTATTATAGACAAATACCCATCTGATTCTGCAATAGACTTCTGTGCAGACTGCGGATTAGTATTTTTTAGAGAATCTGCAATTTGGGCTTTTAAAGTTACTAGAGGAGTCTCAAATGGAGGTCTTTGCAACTGAGGTCCCAGAACTGGAGCTCTAACTTCAATCACTTCCTTTTTCTCTAACTCCTTGTCCAATGCTTTCTTTTCAGGTTCTGGTGGTTTCTAAAAAATTCAATATTTTATGTAAAAAGTTTTACACAAAACCAAAATTTGCTCTATCCCAACTAATTATGTCCAAATTATGATAATAATGCTGTAGCTTAGCAGTTAAAGTTCCTTGCTGTGATGCTGCTGGCCCTAACTTCAATATCCCACTAAGGTATTTAGTAGCCTGTATGTTTTTGGCTCACCCACTGTCTCAATTATTACCAAATAATCTAGTGATAGCAGTGGATAGGAATCACAATCTCTGTCTACCCCAGTATTATTAAAATTTAAGAGAATATAATTAGTATAAAATAATAAAGATAAGTAACTGTAATGGCGAACATTTATATTGTACACAAAATATTTAGAAAAAACCAAATCACATTGGAATCAAGCCAAAATATTTGGTTAAATAACTAAAAATTAAAAATAAAAAAATAATAGGATTGGACTGCTGAAGATTCAAAATTATGGTTCATTGGCATTGAGGAGACTTTTTTAATAGAAGAAAAGAAAGAGTAAACTAAGTTTACTGACAACAATAATACCGAAAAAAGAGATTTAGTTAGCAAACAGATGACATAAATTTAAAAGATTGCTTGTCATCCTCAACCAATTTTGAGCTCCCAACTATTCTATGTAGCTGTGTAACCATTATATAAGGCCTACATACCACATTAGAATGTTTGGATAAAGTACATCCTTTTATATTTAGGAATTCAGTGAAATCGACACTTTTCTTATTGCAACAAGACCATCCTTTGTAAGCATCATGAAAAACCGGGGCCCCTGGATGATGACAGCATACGTCTGAAACATACATAAGCTATCTGTAAGCTTGGCTTCGACCGAAATTTGAAGTATACAAAACTAAACTCAAAAATCCTCATATTCCGCTACCGAGTTCGAGAAAAATCTTACCTTTATCGTTTTCATTGAGATTAAAAAGTTGGCCACATCCACGATTATAACATTGTACTAAATTTTTGTTTTCTGGCATTTTTGTGTTAGACTTACTTAATAATGTTATTAAATCGTAAAATGCATGTGCAAATAAAAATAACGTTCACTCCAAGCAATTTCACGTTTTTATTTCTTCCTTTTGACAATTAAAAAACAATGACAAGTGACAAGTCAAACACCCAGAATAATGTAGAATATATTCAAGACTAGATGTGCCCCACGGTTTCACCCGCCCTGCAAGTTTACTTAAACGAAATGATATTACTTACTTAACAGTAATAATCTATATATTTTATAGCATTTTTATCGAACAAATGTGTGACATGGTTCTTTAAATTTATATAACTTTTTTATTTATAAACCGATTGAGATAAAACAAACACTAAATGTTAAGTGAAGCTTACCACAATACATTAGAATACATTGAAAACCGCAAACCGGTCAAGCCGTTTCTGAGATTAGCGGTAACAAACGCGCAAACAGACAAAAATTCTAATAATTATTGTTTTAGGTTTTATTGCGTTTATGAAGGCCCCCAATAATAGTTTTTCTCAAATATGTTCTATGTACAGACAAAGATCTGTTACACATTTATTATTTTTTTATCTATTTAGGATACAAACAGTAACTTAATTATACAGTAGTAGAATATATATAATAATAGATAATTTATTATATTCAGTAGAAATCAAAAACGCTGTTTCTTAACTTTTTTTTCATTCGATTCTTACCTTTAATTTAATTATCTTATTTCTATCGAATTTCGTCATTGGACGACACGATAGACTGCCAGGTCCACACCACCTGGATGGCTGGCATTCCTCCACAGTGCGGTTCTCACGAAATTTCCTGCCACGCATAGCCGCGCTGTGGAACGGTCTGTCCTCGGCGGTATTTCCAAACCAGTACGACTTAGGGTCCTTCAAGAAGCTAGCCTATCATTTTCTTAAAGGCCGGCAACGCATCTGCAGTTCCTCTGGTGTTGCGCGTGTCCATGGGGACGCCGAGGTGATCAACGACGGCGTTCCCGCCGCTCGTTTACTCCCTTCTCTTATAAAAAAGGAAATATTTTATAATTATGTTCTTTGATCAAGGATTATAATATAATTAATTATCTTAGTACGCTATATAGCAGAGCTATTCAACAATTATATATTTATTAATAAAATTACCATTGTACCAAGTATCAACATAACATAACTTAAAATTATATACCAATATTCTCTTCGGTCTTTGGCTCTTTCACTTTGGTATTGTATTGTATTGACAGATTTGCGAATGTAGTAGGAGTGCAGTATGTGATATAAAAATCACTAAACTGGAAAAATTATAAATACAAATACTGAAAGGTTCTATTGCTATCGCTTTATTATTTAATAAAATAGCCGGTACTGACAGTGCATAATGTAAAAAATTTGTGGAAATGTTTTTTTATTAGAAAAAAATGTCGAAAGATGTATATCGATATGTAGCACCATGCACAAATAAGTTTGATTTGCTTGTTGCAACTCAATAAGGATAATGTTTTGATAAGCGTTATTTAATAATCACCACGATGAATTTAATGCGGAAACTCAGAGGAGCTTCTGCCTCTTCATCTTCGGAGACTCCAGAAAGCTCCAACTCTTCATCCCACGTTCAACTTGGTCTTATGCACTTAAAAAAACTCTTTGCGGAGTATACTCACCCACCACAAACGCTCACTGAGGCTGAAAAAGATGACAAACTGTACAACATGCTACCTCTCTTCTGTAAGGTAAAAATACAATGTTTATACAACAATATTACAGGTACAATAAAAATGCGCATACGAAACAAATACTTGGTGTATTTTCATCCATAAGATGGACCTGTGAAAATATAATGCTAATATCATAATTTTTTAAAAAATGTATATGAGAGACTAACATATAATTTCTCATTTCCTGTATCATTGAATGCAGGTGTTTGGAACAAGTCCTTCAAGTGAAATGAATGAAAAATTCTGGGATATTCTATCATTTTGTCAGCAAGTGTCTAAACTTATGGTATCAGAGATAAGAAAAAGGGCTAGTAATCAGAGCACAGTGGCAGCTAGTTGTGCTATTGCAAAGTTTTTAGAAATAGAGAATTCAGAGGAATCTAGCAATGGATGGATGTTACTCTCCACATTAAACCTTTTGGCTGCGGGAGATCAATCTTTGATACAGGTGAGATCAAAATGTTATCTTAAGATTCTTTATATATTCCCTACTTTTTGGATTGCATTGAAGAATATCTAATTTTTTTGTTTTACCTTTCTAAAACATTTAAGATAGGAATAATAGAAAACTAAGTTACATAATCAAACATTAATTGCAATTTGTAAATAAGTTATGTACTGTCCTCTCAGACCTTACCTTAGGATGCTTATTAAATGTTATTTTGTTATGTTGTGTTTTTGTTTGATTGTTAAAAGAAAAATCCATAACCAAAAGTATTATTAATGTTTGCCTTATTTTTATAAAGTATTCTTTTTTCACTTTAAATTATTACTTTTTGCCCAGCCCATAAATAAATAAAATGCTAAGTAAACCACTCTTAAGTAACATCAATCATCATCTGCATCCATCATAAAAGCATTGTTAGTCTTTGAGTCTCCTTTAAGAAAGATGGGTCATTAGATAATAACCGTCCCTGTTTCCTAAAAAAGATATGAAGAAGTGATGGAACTTGCATCAAAGATTGATTTTTGTTATTAATAGTTACCATAATTTATATTTTTAGGTGATGACAACAGCAGCAATACCCTCAACTTTAGTAAAATGTCTATATTTGTTCTTTGATCTTCCGGAGATTCCTGATTCGGAAGCTGATATTCAAGATGTAGATAGTGATTTTACACCAAGAGAGAGAAGAATACTTTTACAGAAGATATTTGTGCAGGTGACATACTGTTATCTTATATATTCTTTAAGAAAATTTATTGCACCTCCATGGTTAAATATCAATTATAGTAGAAAAAACTTCAGTTTTAAAAGTTACATGATTTATTATCAAAAACTAGATTAGAAAAAGTCATCACCATATTTAAACATATCAACTAGAAATATAATTTGTCTAGAATGTAGCAGAAGCATCTTTACCAATGGAGCAGAGTGTGCGTTGCACATGGGTGCAGCAGAGTTATGGCGCCGGTCTCGGCACTTTCAGTGAAGTTTCAAGTTACTAGATGGTGTTAGGGTAATGCTTACACATGGGCGCTATATGGGCTAGAGACACCTCTTAATATTAGAGTGTAAAATGGAGGTAATTGTTTTACTTTTACTTATTTTGTAATTTGCAGGTACTTGTAAGGCTATGCAGCCATCCATTTCCTTGCGAGGAACTGGCAAGGAAGGACGATTTGAGCTTGTTGTTTTCTGCTATAACTTCTTGGTGCGCTCCACACAACATTATGTGGAGGAAGTCTGCTGCAGAAGTATTGATGACACTCTCTAGGCATGGGCTCACGCAACCAGTTGTTCAATACATACATAGTGCGTGATATTTTTTTTAAGTGTTAGAAATATAGTTAAGTTGTTAGCTATTTTTTTAATCCTAAATGTGATAAAGAGTGAGTCTTTGGCTATTGACAAATGTTTGCCATTAATTTTTTGCCTTATAAGTATAATTATTGGTATTAACTAGATGGTTAATCAATGCATGTTCATCTTTCTGATTTCAGAAGTATGTTATTGTCTTATCAATTATGAAATATTATTTCTTTAATCTATCTCGTCAATGCTTGTCTGAAGAGATTACTTTTAGCAATATGACTGCCAATTGCTCAACTTTTCTTTACAATTGTTTATATTTTCTTTTTTATCCATACAGTGTATTCTATTATGTATTTATATTGTGTGCAATAAAGTGTGATTAAATAAAATAATATTCTACACTAATTTCAGATAAAGGATGTGTAGCTCTTTGCATAGAAAACATGCAAAGAATACCAGAGTTGAGTCCATTGGAGGTTTGTAAATTTTTATGATCTAATAAATGTATATTCATAATTACATATATGTATATACATTGTTAACATTGGTCATTGAATTTGCAAGTGTATTTGTCTTTTATATGATCATTATTGCTTTTCAAACAGCCTTTGCTCAATGGCTATTTGTAAATTATTACTACTCTAACCTTGGTAGGCTAATGGTTAATAATGCAATACTAGCTGTGGACAGAGCTTTGTACTGTCTTGTATGTAAGATAGTGTTTTTTCGGAATAGATTTTAGTATTTAAATGATGTCATAACATAGAGCCATCTAACAAAATGATGAGATATCAGTAAGTTAATCTTCCTTGAAAACAAATCCAACAGCAGACAATGCAAATACTTAACCAAAAATGGTGCACATAAATTATTACAATTTTGAAAAGTGAAATTTCTGGTTTTTACCAAAGATAAATTTAAAAGTAAAAACCATATCTAAATACAATATTTTATCCAAAACGTTAGAATCATCTCCGGGATAGTAGATAGATAGTAGTACAACAATTGCTTGCTTTATTTTATAAGATATGTGATAGATGTTAAATAAAACAAATTATTACATAGCGGGGTTTAGAAATCTTTATTTTCCTAATATTAAAGAGGTTTTTTTTTAATCTAATGTTCGAATCCACAACTATATTATTCTAAGCCCAACATTTATGTAATAAGTAATCATCAATATTGTTTTTATGTTATTGTAAAATGTTTGAATCACACCCCATTTACCAGAATGATGGATATTTACACAGGTAGTGGAGATGTTTGTGGCTGTATTCTGCTTCTTAAAGGACTCAAGTGAAGTCAGTCAACTGTTGCTTGACGATTTTCGTTCATGCCAAGGCTATCTATTCTTATCGGAGTTTTTACTCAAGTAAGTCTATTACTATATATAATTTATATGCATGCATTAATAAATTGACTTGTACATTTTTTTTTATTTTATATGTAGGTTATTTTTTATGTTTTTATTTCTATCACAGAAATGAAAAGCAAGACGTACCCGATTATTTGACATCAGGGTAAGATCAATTCAGTGTTCACTAACAAACTAAAAACAGTTGGATTTATGGTTTATAAAAGCTAATTAAGCTACGCTCACTAACCTGAATGCTTCTTATCTATGATTATACTGCCACTTTTGGTGCTTACTGAATTGTTGATATATTTTACAAGAGCAATATTTTATATAGATAAAAATAAATAAAGAACCAATTAAACATTCTGAGAATATTAATGCAATGCTGCCGTGTTACTGAAAAGGGTACACTTAAGATTTTGTAAATATTTAATTGAGTTTAAAATATCTTTTGGGTTTCGGTGAATAAATACTACAATTGTATATTTTCCAAAATGTGCGAAAGAAAATACTAGCATTTATACGATTTGAATCATCTATCGGCGCGCCTTGGTAGTAAAATCGAACAGTGACAAGGCGTTCTACTGTTTTTATTTCTTCATTTTATGCGCCTTTATTAAACTTTTAGCATTATTTCAATGTAGCATAAAAAATAAAATACTATTACGTCGTCTTGTATTGGTTGTATTCATGTAACATTTCGCTTAAAAATACAATACAATGAAAAGGCATTTTTATTCAATTTTGCCAATTTTAAATCAAATGTCACGGTATATATGTGTATAGCATTGGTAGTCAAGGGAAATCTGCCATTTGTGACTTTTCTTTTACATTAAAACTTGCTGCTCTTTTATTTATTATTTACCAGTACTTTTTACTGGCGAATAATAAATGATAAAGCACATTTATCGTCACAACCCTTTAATTAATATTTATACGATTATACCTTTTCAGTTATTATTTTTTTACATGGAAACTGGGTTCATTTTTCCCTTTAAGCTCATGGTATTTTTGTTTATATCGATTTGACTGTCTCGATCGATGACTTTTTTTATTACGAACATGAATAAAGCTCAATGCAAAAATTGTTAGTTGTGCTATTTTCAGTAACACGGCAGAATGGTGAATAATGGTTAACTCAATGCTATTTTATTTAAATGTCTTTGTTCTA
This sequence comes from Papilio glaucus, assembly GCA_000931545.1. Taxonomy (NCBI): domain Eukaryota; kingdom Metazoa; phylum Arthropoda; class Insecta; order Lepidoptera; family Papilionidae; genus Papilio; species Papilio glaucus. The sequence goes on along the minus strand of JWHW01030920.1, from coordinate 156,382 downwards.
TTTAAATATTCCAATAGCTATGTTTTGTGTAATTTCAAAGCAATTTCAGCTTGATATTATAACTAAATTACATTGAGATGCTTATATTTCACTTTTACAAGGCTATTAGAATGACTTTTGTGGAAGTGAGGCCATTAATTTTCAGGGTTCCGTACTCAAAGGCCCGTCCGTCTGTCACCAGGCTGTATCTCATGAACCGTGATAGTTAGACAGTTGAAATTTTCACAGAGTAAAATATATAGTTTAGGGGCTCTCACACAACAAACGTGATTTGCGAGTCTGACTCGCACTTGGCCGGTTTTTTAATATAATAATGAAGCAAACGAACAGCTAGGTGCCTATTATAAAAGTGGTCACCGATGCCCACGAACATCCGCAGCACCAGAACTGCAGACGCGTAGCCGGCCTTTAAAGAAAGATAATTAAATGTTCGATATTCCATTTGATTTTAAGGTCTCAGGAACGAAATAGCAATAATATCAGAGGCATTTGTGTTTTGGCGAAGATATGCTAGTAGGCCAGTCTATTGCGAATAAAATATTTAGCAGGAACCTTTTTGTATGTAAGAAATCAGAAATAGAACATGAATGATCTAAAATTTGCACGCATTTTAGAACTTCATACGATGATGTTAACTGGTGACGGATGGTAGTTTTAAATATAATCACTTTCTTTCATTTTTTCTTATCTACATCCCACTTCCTAAATAAAGGCAAAAAAATAATTAAAAACCTAATCTAAGTAGATTAAGTTTATTTTTTCCTGACAGACAGGAGGGTAATTTTTTTAGCAGGTATGTATGGTATTTAACGAATATATTGTTCTTGGTGGCTAGACCGCTGCATTAGACCATATCTAATATTTTGTATATGCTTAGAAATTAACATTATAAGCATATATAGGACATTACACTTACAGGATAGAGGAGGAAGGCAACATGTTTCGTATATTTCTTATAAGACATACCACAGGTTAGAGGAGGAACGGGTTGTTGGCACGGAGGCACGGGCGGCGCTGCGGAACCTCGTGCTGATGATCTCATCTCTGTGCGCGTGCGGTTTCTCCGAGTTGCGGCCGACGCGCGCCAACACCGAGCTGTTCCAGCTGCAGGGCTTCGTGCTACCTCAACCGACGACACAGGGACAGGCTGTTAGGAATGTCCAGGCTTTTCAGGTTCGCTTGACGTAATAGTAAGAAAAAGGAAGACTGAAGTAAGTATGGATGGACTATGTGAAAGATGATATGTACACATATAGAAGGGCGTAAATTCAGATATTATGGTTCATAAAGGGATATGGAAAAAGGAGAAAATACTGTACATACCCCATAGCTTGAAAAAAGGCAGGGAAATGATGAATTACATGATTGTTTTAAAATTCCAATGCAAAAAAGGAAGGTGTACTTGTGTACCAAACAAATGAGCCCTTTTTGATGCGGTTTTTTTCTGTTCAAAGCTGATCAGATCAAGGATTCTTAGTTGTAATAGTGTGGCGTTTTTTAATGGTACAAGGTGGGAAACGAGCAAGTGGGTCCTGATGTTAAGTGACCGCTACACATCCGCAACAAGCAAAAGAGTCGCAGATGCGTTGCTTACTTTTAATGGACAGAGGAGGGATGGTCAGGAAAAAGGATGTTCCTTTTCCTATTATCCAGGCTCTCGCCGTCCAATCCTCTTTCTCTTCTCATCCTATCCCATATTAGAATGAAGGATAAGGAAAATATCTTATTAGGATTAGGAAAGATGAAAAAGAAAATCATCAACCATTTTTCTCTTTGTGTACTTTCTAAAGGCTTTCTTTTGTTTTTTTTTTTAAATATTTTTTTGGAAGAAAAATGAGGCACTGCAACATTAACTTATATTATTTCAGGTTCTGCAGTCGGTATTTATAAAATCTAATTCGCCGGCGCTCTGCTGTACAATTCTAGACGCAATATCGAGTGTGTACCACGCTGATAACGCAAACTACTTCATACTTGAAAACCAAAACACTCTGAGTCAGTTCTCAGAAAGAATTTACATGAAGAATGAAGAAATACAAGAGAAGTTTTTTGAACTATTGGAGTTCATTGTATTTCAGCTTAACTTTGTACCGTGCAAAGAGCTGATTTCACTTTCTTTGCTGTTGAAGGCAAACAAATCAAGAAGTTGCAGCATTTTGTGTTTGAAAACTCTGCTAAATATATTAAAGTGAGTATCTTACACTCAATCCTGATCAATATAATTTAGTGATTATCAGATAGACATTACTGAAATGAATGACATTATGGAAAGAAATGCAGTGAGTCTATAAGGGGAAACAGAGTAGATAAAGTAACGAATGAAAACCTTCGAAATAATTGGTGGTTAAGAAAATCGATATACTCGATATATCGAAGATATTTTTTTCTTAAAATTTATTAAAATATGATTGTATTCCTTTTTAGACATAATACGATATTCAAGGACGTGTACCGCGAGGTTGGTATGCTGGAAGTATTTGTTACGTGCCTCTCTCGTTACGCTGTTTTTCTGAAAGACAAGCAAATACTCGAAGAAGAGAAGATTAAGAAGGAAACAGGAGAAAACTCTGACGGATCTCCTATAGCACCAGAAAGAAGAAAACGACTGTCCAAACATGATTCTCTAATAAAGGACCCCAATATTGATGTAGAGGAAGAGCAATTAGGTTCATTGGTGATGGAAGGTTTGACGGCTCTGTTGAACGGCAACACAAATAATTGTAACGTATTCAGAGACTGCGGCGGCGCCAAGTGTGTACACGGTATGGTTGTACATGAATCTTGCCGGAATAAATCTTTGGGTGAGTGATTTTTATTAAATTTACAATATAATTGCCCGACTGGACTGGTGGGTAATGATTTTCGCTAGTATGTATGTCCGTTCCATTTTGCCAGATTTTAAAGAGTGCCTTCTCATTCATTTCGTATTCAATTAAAGTTCGAAACTCTAGACGAAATTTTGGTAGAAATGTAACTTTAGCAGAAGTGACCTTACGAATTGGGTTAACTATGCGACGATCGGGCTTTTCAATTGCATTGTAGTCTGATCTTTAGTAAATAATGCTTCTAGACTAACTTACTGTCTATATAATACTGTCATAAAAAATTATAACATTTATGAATTAAAAAAGACGAATAAATTAACATTTTATTCGTCTTTTTTCGAAGTTATATTATGTGAATGTTGTATTCTTAGGAATGGAACATTCACATATCATAAGTAAATAGATGTCAAAATTGTGCAGTGCAATTACAAATTATTCTTAATATGTTATAGGTGTTATCCGGGAACTAATTGTAAGCGGTTCTGGCGAGGAGGACATGTCCGCTCTGCTCTGCGGCATGCACGCGGCGCCCAACGACGCGTTGCGACTTAAACTGCACATCCTAAAGGCCCTGCTCGCTTGTTTGCGTGATTCACATCGCACGAGAACTATTTTTAGAAAGGTAAATATCACAAAATCGATTTTTTTACCTAATATCCTCACCCCACGTAAGACTTTAGTCAATTTCGTTGGAAGGCAACACTTTCAGTTTTCTAGATATGTAAAGCCCACTGAAATTTCAGACGTACTTACTAGGTGAGTAAAACTGCTTGATAATAGTCTTTTTGCTTTATGAGTAAAATGTGCGGCGTTTGAATGTATATTCTTTATAGAGCAGGAGCGGACCGCGAGTTTTGTGAGACCATCGGCTACTAGTACTCAGGGTACTAAAACATGATCCTCATTTGTCAGTGTAGAATGTAAACGGAAAACAAAAACAATCCTGGCCCTAGTTGCATTCCTAAAAGTACTGTGGTAAATCCGCTCCTGGCACAGTCATACGTTCCTTTGCATGTATGTATATATGTTGCGGAAATGTAATTTATATACATTTTTAATAATATTTGTTGGCTCATAGGTAAGCGGATTCGTGTACGTGACGAGCGTGCTCGTGTCTCTCGAGGGCAAACTCAAAGGTCAGGAGGTAATGGACAGCGATATGCTACAGCTGATACATATCGTGTTCTACACAATCAGTACGGCGATGAGATTTGAGCCAGCTAACGCAAAGTTCTTTCACCACGAGGTGGGTATTGAGTTTTTGTAAACATAAGTATACCATACCATACATTCATACGTTTTCATATTAGTGATTACGAAGGTTTCATTTGAAGAAAATCTGTTTTTAATAACTTATTTGTTTACATTCAATTTACTTTAGTTTCCAAGGTATAGGCTTATTTTCTTACATGTATTTTGCTTCTATTATTAACATAATATAATAATTATTAACAAGTTTGTGTTTTTTCAGATTTGTATGACTACGTTAAGCGAAACTATCAGACTGTTAGGCTGTTTTACCGACAATGCTGAATTATTAAATGACACTGAAAGTGGAGACCCCGAGTTGTATGAAGTTTTCCATGAGATTTTCACTGGAAATATATTGGAAATGACGTACGTCCACCAGTTGTTTTTGTCTCTTTATCAATTTGTTTTATTTTGTATCCGCCTGTAGCATTGTAATGTTTTGTCATTAATGATGACAAACATAATCATTATGAATCTTGATAATTATCAACTACTGGGCGAAGTATTGTGTCGATTGATACTAAATCGTGGCTTTCGTATGTTTATATACAATTGTATAATAATTAGAATATTCAACAGTCTTTGGTACAAAGACACCAAGCTTGATTAATTTACTTTATTCCGGTCATCTGGTCATTTTGTGTGCGAATCTATCCCGCACCGTAAAGATTACAAATTAGATACATCATAGATACAATATTATAAATCAATAATTCTTATTTTAGCTTTCCAGTAGGTGTGCCCGTGGTGTTTGTCCACGCCTGTATAGTTTTGCGGTTGTTGTACGACGTCGCATTGGATTCTTTTGACAAGCCAACTTTTTGTGGCTCTTTGAATGTGAAATCACCGAGTTTAACAAGACAGAGTTCTGCTATAAATGAGGCAAGTTTTTTATTCGTATTCATTATGTTATTTATATTAAAGTATACTTTAAATGGATCAATTAGGATTATTACTACAACTTGTGTATCAGCCAAATATATTTAAGAAATCTTGTTTCATACCAATATATTCTGGTTCATAAATACTGGTCTACAGACCAAACCAGCGGGTCGTGCGGCCCCTCTGAACCTATCCTCGGGCAGTTCATCGGGCGAGGCGTGGGTGATCCACTCGGGCGTGGTCATTGTGCTGGCGAAGCTGCTGCCGGCGCTGCCACGGCCGGAAGACCACGAGGATCATGCCAGAGCTCTACGTGACTATCTGGCACATGTTCTTAAAAGTCTCGTCAGAAGGTAAATCCTCACTATCACAAAATTAGTATTGATCTGATTGTTGCGGGATGCCTGTGCAGTAGCAATGTTAACTTGGCGTCACGTGAACCCCGTGCTCGTTGCCTTTTATTCCATAAAATGCATATTTCATTGTCCTATTTTACATAATATAAAACAAAGTCGCCTCCGCTGTCTGCGCTGTCTGTTCCCTTAGATCTTTTATTCTACGCAACTGGTTTTAATTTTATTTCTTTTGGAATTTGGTAGTACTACGCTAACGAATAGCGGATCGAGAAGGGAACCTTTGCTAAAGCTCTTGGCGAACGACTCGTTGTACAGAGTACTTGTAAAAGTGTAACGTCATAGTGGTTTAAAAGTGTTTCGTTGCTGCTCTTATCCCACGTGACGCCCACGTAGATGTAGTCCAGGGAAGAATATTAGCCTGCTCGACAGGACTACCAGTACAAGACACCCCTTTCGAATCTAGTCTCCGACATGTATATTACACGCATGTTATAGTAGAAAAAAGCAGAGAATTTCAAAGATTTGTCGCAAAAGCTGGCTATGGATCAAAATGATGTACTATATCATTAAAAGATATACAACAAAGTCCGTATCATAATCATACAAAGTCCGTACATATAAGGATAGCCTATGGGTATACCCATTTTAACTTCTAAAAAAATGGTCACATGTAATGCGTTAACAAAAGATATGTAGACAGATATTGTATTAATTTTTATTAATCTAAAAAGGTAAGGTACTTTAAGCATTTCATGCGCAATATAATAATACTTTTTATACATCCTTCTTTTAATACACCATATAATCTAAATAATTATATTCGTAGTTATCGCAAAATAACACCTATGCGCACGAAAATAAAATTAAGAGCGCGACTCACACAACCGCGCCGTGCCCCTTGCTGACGCTCACTGTCCTCAATGTGTTTTCAAAAAAGGGATCGACCCGGGTATAACACCCATCCAGGTAATAACGAAT
>JWHW01030920.1:70226-111901 GCA_000931545.1 Papilio glaucus | reverse complement strand
TCGCTTCCTCTACATTCATACATCAAGGCATACATGTTCGTAGGTTACGGGTTCTCCTAATACCGCATTTCTTTAGTGTGTCCCCATCTGGCCGGTATAACTTCGTTGAGGCCAACCCTGACCTACATTGACACTCACTTTCGCAGCATAAATTTCTATTGCCATTCTTCTTTCATCCATCCTCTCAAGATGCCCGAACCACCGGAGCAATACCTTTCTTAATTTTAGTTACGACATTCTCTATTAAGCCACCCTTTTTCCCTTACAACGCTATTTCTCTTCCTATCATGTCATTGCTATTATGAAAATGTATGATCATCATTAACATTTCAACATGCAGTCCTAATGCAGGTTAGCCTCTACACGTGTCTTTGAAATATACAACCAGTGATTGACGTCTACCTATTGTACTTGTAAAAATGAGCGATGACATCAAACAATAATATAAATAAATATGCGCTCACGCCCGTAACACAGAGATGATATTGCTACAGACGTACACGGTTAATGGAAGATGAAGTTAATATCTTCTGAATTCAAAGTCCATAACAAAAAAATTGTACTGTCTCTTTATGGCTTACACTACAATAACCTTTGAATATTTTACTAAACTTAAACAAACAGTCGCCAACCTGAGGTGATTGTTTATGACAAAAGCTACTTTAAACAACGTTACCTATAAAATTAGGTCATGAAGGTCTGACTATATATTCCACATATTCATAGAATTCATTTCTTGTTGAAATGATTAATACGTGCATAATAAAACCACGCACTGACGCGCATCTATAACTTGAAAAGTTGTTGAAAATAAACCTGATTTAGATAGAAATAACAATTGCTAATCGTTTTTTTAAGAGCTAATATGACAGAGGCTGACCATCGCCATAAACCGCCATATGGTGAGCAATATCATTATTACTACTTACAATAAAATTTGTGCAGCGACATAATTTGTTTAAACTATTGTAAACTTAATTTGAAATGACACAGATGTTAAGTGGATGCGATAGTCCACACAATATTTTTCCGATAGGGTTAGATGGGGGCTGAAAAGAATTATATATCCATTATATATTTATTAAAGTATATTTCATTTCAAGAGTGCTTTACAAGCGTGGGGTGAAATACATGATACACAGATTTGCGCTTGAGTATGAGGACCTCGCGTATTTATTATCATGACCTCATAGAATTCGGGCTCAAATTAAAGGCATAAGCCCTCCCCCATCCCCACACAAAGGCTAACAACGCGTCTAATTCTTTAACATGGGTGAAAGATGGAGAACAAATGTTTTCCGTTTTTATATTGATATATAGGCGAATGAGTTTTGTTGAGAGAATTGTTGCAATTTTTTTAGACCAGCTGACGCTTTTTGTGTCATGTAATTGTAATACGATAACAAGGTCGACCGCGCATCTAGATTGTTTTACTCAAGTTGACAAATGACAATTTTTGTACAACAATTAATGTGTTTATTGATCTAGGAAATACCAAAAATTGTTTTTAACCAGTGGTTCAACTTGCTTATAACGGTCAGCGCTGGACATATTCGTGGTTTTATAATCGTTTATTAAAGATTTACTTGACCATATGTTACTATTATATTCATAAATATTTTTTAGGAAACTACCGAAAACAACAAGTGCTCGTAACTAGTACCAGCTTATTGCCACCAAGTTGGGAATTGAACCTCAAATGTCAGATTACATACGTATTACCATTGAGTCCATCCATCCCCTCATATTATAAGTCATTACGCGCAAGTAAAAAAATACTTTTATTATTTATAAATTAAGCATCACACAAGCGCAAACTCATATAATACAAAAGGAAGATACAACGGCAATACCATTAGAAGAGGCGGCCATGTGCCAGTTTAAACAATCGGCTATGAGCGCACGGCACACGCACGGTGAATCAAGTGTGCTCAACAATCGCTTATGAATTAGCAAGTTTAATTAACGGTTCAAACCATTTTGAGGTCGGCATTCTGCGCCTGCGCACGGTCTAGGGGCTCGTGCGGCGACGATCCTTGGTTCCCCATCGTTCTACACCTCGAAGAACTTGATATTGCAACTATGACGTCACTCCGAGTGACCACTTAGACACTAACGTGAGACATCACAGAACATCACAGAACTCGTCGAATTCAACGGACACTTCACAGATTATTCATCACACAACTAAACGCAACGCCTACAGCCGTGTCCTCTTACGACACTCTATCCTTAACACAATAAGATAATAATTTCGACGAAGATTAAACTCGACAAACATGGCAAAGCTCAAAATAAACAATACATTTCCTCTTGCTGGTGCCGCTACCTTGAAAACTTGCGCATAATACAAAAAAAAAACCTCACACTTTTTATCTTTTATCTCTTTGATTACATCTGAAGTTGTTTGTGTCGTGTATTGCTCACGTGAAAAAGAAACGGTTGCGATAGATAAGTAGGAGAGACGATATTTCGAATTAATCTCACCGCGCAAAACTTTCGAAGATCGTTCAAGATGCGGTAGTAGCACATAAGGTTCGTGTGAATTCGTTAACAATAATTTTTAAAACGGGGGTCAACTTTTCCCACAAACGATGAATAAACGCGGAGAGGCGCATTGAACCCGGCACCCGGCGCGCGCGGGGAGGGAACTCGGGTAGGTAGCTGGGAACGACCGCCGATGCCAGCTGAACGTTATTTTTTCCCACAGCATTGTTCTTTGGACCATAGCGAGTAACGATCACAGAACTATACACTTTTTGGTGGTTAGCATGACGTTTATTTTAAAACTTTAAACACATTTAACTGTATTGCGGGTGGATTGTAAAACTGCAGAGGATATTTAAAGAAAAATATATATGAAGGCGCGCGCGCCGCGCTCGTGGCGGACCTCGCTGTCGTACTGAGTGCGGCGTGCGTGGATCGCGCGAACCCGGGTGCGGAGCGGAGCGTAGTGCGCCCCGTGCCCCGCGCCGCACCCCGCAACGACCGGTCCCTTGCATTGTCAAGATTGACGACCGGTGAGATCATCATACGAGTTACGAAGCTTTTAATTTGATTCCGATGGCAATTCATGTATATGTATAAAAAAAAATTAATGCTCTGCCCCTGGGCTATCAAATGGCTCAGAGATTGGCTTTCCGTGTGACGTACTACTTTAAGGATCCTCACATTAAACAAAGACATACACAGACAGACATTGACAAAGACTTTCCCCTTACACTTCTGGGACCTAATAAACGAGGGAGAAGGGATAAAAAGAGATAAATTTAAAATGTATTAATTCATTGTCTTGTAGATGTCCAATGATTGATCCTAATTAACAGCGAATGAAGAGTAAGAAATGGATAAATCCCAAATATTGATCTTTTCTACAAAATTTTTCAGTTTGAGTTCGACATTTCTCAAATAGTTTTGAAGCGAAAATCGTAGTAATGGTAGTAATGGAAAGCTAAGTGCTGACAAACGCAAAGTAAACACATTGGTACGCAACAGCTGGGCGGCGCGTGCGAGCGGGAAGGACGCAGGTGGCCGCCAGAAGCTTTGGCACCCAAACACATGTCGTCCGCAATCGAGATGAGAATGTGCTATTTTTGGTAAATCCATATGCAACACGACCAACTATTTAGAGCTGGCACATTATAGCCCGGATATAAATATCGTCGCTCACTCACGCTCGTCATGCAGAGAGGTAGGCAGAGTGCGGATTTTTAGTTGAAACGATCTTGATACATCTTTCGCATTTCTTACATCCATACATGTATGCATTTTACTTAGCTTTTTTAACAATTTAATTATATATAACTTATATATCGCTAACTCTGGCTAATATGCCCTTGCAACCTATATATCATGTACATACTCTTCTGAGGCGTCTCTTTGCCTCTGATGAATATTAATAATAAGTGTAATATAAAGCGGTTCACGGGGTGTTCAATGACCACTCCTACCCCTAAACATACTCTACTCAATAGGTGTATTGGTAGCTTTTATATAAGAGCTTTTATAGACGAGAAAGAAAAAAAAATAAAGGACAGGAAGCTTACAATTGTGAAATTCTCGCGTTATGACAGTCACCGAGGAAATTGGAACGTAGGCGTGAGAGGTTAGTTACACGTAATTCGTGTGCTCTTTTTCAATTCCTTAATGAGTCACGCTCTGAGTCACCTAAGATACGATACGAGCACGAATTCCTGCAGCCGACGGTGCAGCAGTGACACGATGCCGCCGAACGTCTCAACTTTCCTTATCTATAACTATATTACTACATACATAACTTCACAAGCAACACTGAACAAAATCTTCATCATTTTTTAAAATAATATTACAAACTAAGATCTACATTATGCATTGGTTATGGGCCAAATTTCTTTTCCCGTTTCCTTTATATTATGTTTTACGTATTATAAAGAAGTAAAAATTCAAGGACCCGTTTTTGATTAAACCTTTTTAGTAGTGGACTTCGATATGAAGAATGAACCACCGATAAAATAAGTCACTGCAATGTGAATAATGATGAAATGAAGGTAATGTTAGAGCCAGATCTGCACATTACACAATAACACACATTACTGCAAGTTCAATCGGGCAGTTTCATATTTTAACCTCTAATACAAGCAAAGGTATTATTCAGATACAAATCGCTTTCAACATCACAAAATAAACAAGACGTGGGTCGTCAGTTGTATAAACATCCACTGGCTCCATCAGCACTGTGCTCGCATACAATGTAACACAAACTTTGTAATAAGTAATAACACGCAAGCAAATTATAAATAAGGTCATTTCATGGCACACAATTGTTACTACTATTTAGGTTGCACACTAGACAGATTTATTGATAGCTCATTGATACAATCGATATACAATTAGATGGCCGACGTTTGATCCAAACCACCTCGCTTCGATTGTAGTAACATATATAAATCTAATAGTTGATAAAAAATAATGTTTTAAAATTCCCAGCGTGATTTTCATATTTATTTTTATTGAATACCAGAAAATTACGTAAAGGTGAGTATAAGCAATACGAAAAGTTTGTTGTATATCCCTTCCAACAACGTTTTTTGCATTACTTTTAAGACCGAGGGACAGCAGTTACAAACAAGCAAATCTCAATATGTACAATAAAGATGTAATGAAGTCTTCACACCTCTGATGTACTCCTAAGGACTGATGGTTGAATGATGCTTCAGTAGACATTGGTGGTTTGATGTGCAGGTTTTAATGAGGCAAAATAAAATACAACAAATATCTTACGCGTTAATACACAATAAGTCTGACTGAGTGGTGATGACAATTTAACGTAGCCGTATTACCTATCCATTTATCTGTGTCAATGGCTTTAAACTAATTACTTGATCGTTCCTTACGGGTCTAGTGACAGTTAATCGAAGTTTAAACAAAGCGCACCAGTCGAAAGAGGACAGTGACACTTTCACGGTGCGAGACACATCCAGCTACCGTGACACTGCCGCCTCTGCACTCGCTATTGTGCCTTATGCAACGTTTCCGCTAAACGAACAATTCTATTCAAAGAAACCACCGTTATGTATAGAGCCAGCTGAATCGATTCCGCTTGTTTTTGGGTTTTAGAACACTGACATGCAAAAGATAAGTTTCGACTAAATCGGCTTACTGCTTGTTTAGTTATAATATTTGATTATAATAATAACGTACCCATTCTTGTAAAAAAAATTCCCTCCTAAAGGCTGTAGATGTTTTTTTTTTTACGGAAGAAGGTGGCAAACGAGCAAGCGGTTCACTTGATGTTAAGTGACCTATGTGTTGCCTACCTATAATGGACAGAGGAGGAGATAGACAGGAAATAATATGCGATCACCTATAAATAGAATTGTAAAATCTTATAATTGTAACTTTAATAACTATAATGTTGTGGCTGGCACATTTACTTAATACTGTTCCATATGTATATTGTGTATTTATTGCTTGTTGTGCCATTGTTTGTTTGCCCCATTAAATGAGAAGAAAAAAAGGATATTTCCTTGTCCTATTCATCCCATTCTCTATCCAATTCTCTTCCCCTTCCCATCCTATTCCTTGTAGGAAACTATGGGACGGGGAAGAGGACTGACACCGGGCCTCAGGCCGATGTTTGCCTTGAGGAAGCATCTAAAGTTTTGCGGAACTCGAGGAGACCGAGGGCTAAGCGTCCTCTGCGCTTTAGCTTAGGGATCATCTCAAAAGGGTTCTTCAAGAGTCCAAGGCCAGGCAAGAAGTTCAGGCCGTTAATTTATTATATTACCCGGGTCGGAAGTCATCTGAGCTTTTAGGTCGATTAATCACAGGCTCCATAGAGTTATCTAACTTGACAGGCTCCGAGATGAAACCTCGGCTTGGCCAGTAACTGATTGTGTTTAGCATTTCGATTTGAAGGTGCCCAAGAGGGACTCTAAGGTTTAGATCGATAGCTACTATCCGTATTTTATTACATTTCTGAGAGTCTGCCGTCACAGATAAATTGTACTAAAAGACAATACAATGCGATCAAATATTATGATTTATAGAACACCCCAAAGCCATCGTCATTGCGGTACTCATCTCGAAACAACTATATGTATCCTTTCAAACCAATAAGCCGAATATATTATAGCATATCATACGGTATATATGTAATTATTTCTATTACCACCATGCATCCGAGTAATACTTTTCGCCATTATTTAGATTTACAATTTATATTCAGCGCATTTACGTTAAAATAACTATTGTTACGAGGGCAAAAAGTTAAGGATGACCGACAGGTGTTCGAGTTTCGCCATCAAGAAGGCAAACTGGTACGAGACTGTATACATACAATCTATTTTTAAGTCGGGTAACAACGCTGAAACGTTGCATTGTAATCGACATTATAGTTAAGCCAGTATAACACTTTGAATTTTATACAACGTCAAAAGATGCGCAAGATGTTTAGCTCCCACGTAAGAGTTTTATTAAATTCATTCAAACTCCTGATAAATTTAACTAATGTATTATGGCCTTTACTATTAACATAACGTCCAGCTTTTTTCTTCGTTAAGTGTGATAAAGGTTTATTCCGTATGTCCGTGATGTTCCACTTTTTATCAGAATTATTTTTCTTTCTTTATCCCTCCTCTGTCCGTTAAAGGTAGGCAATGCATCTATAACTCATTAGCTTGTTGCCGTCACTTGTTATTCCGTGAACCGTTTCCTCGTTTGCCACTTTCTTCTATAAAGAACACGTTTAAACTAGTATAACAGGCGACCTTCGCTACTTTAACAGTCTAAAAAGGAACACAAAAATAAACAAGTAGCTGATGATTAATTTAAAAAAACCGACTGAATGTATGATTATTTATTATCATTCATCATATTATAATATATAAGAATAGGAATCTAATGACACCTCACTCTTAAATCGGTCAAGGCGTTAAGCTGAGAGGTCACAATGGAAAGGGCATATCTACATACATACATAATGCGCACGAAAAACATTACCTCTTTTCGGGTCTGTCGCTTGTAAAGATACCCCGTTACCATGGGGTTACACTGCCGAAAACATTCACATAAAACATATTGTCATCTCGAGTTTTTTCTCATTGAACCTCATAAAAATAGACTATTACAACATAGTGATAATCGTAAAAAAAGAAATTATAATTTCTGATTTAGTCAAAAATGTTTTTCTTTGGTCTAAGAGAGTGTTCTACTCTCATTGAATTTCAAATGTACTTTGTATCAAATCTAATTAACTTGAGACGTCTTCAAGAAATAACAAACTCTGAACAGCCATAAAAAATATTACCTTGTAACAAAGAAAGACAAGAACATTACAATTTGAAATGTTTTAAATTACTTTTTCCTAGTTTTCTAATTTCTTTTTCCTAGTTTGATTAAATCTATTTGTTTATCCTCTAGCCTTAAAATAATTTTGACGTAACCTGTCTGTATGAAAATGAAATGTCAAGGCTGAAAACCCGCACTGAAGACAGTCAAAGGGCACATAGATGGCTTAATACATCATCATACTTTCCTTTGACAAATGACATAATACATACACTCTTTTGTTTTAATCTCCGTATAAAAGAATATTTAATAGGCGAACCCATTGATTTGTTTTATGATTTATGAGTGAAAATAGGGTTGATACGAAGCAATTCTTCGACCAATATCTGCACATTAACACAAAGAATCGTCACTCGAAGTATATTAACAATATCAGCTCCCATGATCGAATAGAAAAACTCTAGATAATGTCAGAGAAGACCACAAGAAAAATTGTATTGCTAAAATCCACTCGACAGTAGAGCTTTTTTGGGCCAACGTGACAGGCCCTGTGCCTTCCGGTACAATAACCCAAATTGTTAAAAGAAAAATATATAGCCGAAAACATTCACAAACAAATTGTCAGTCTTTTTAGAGAGAATGACGGAGAGAAACTTTGTATCGCGCCACGATTTTATATCAGCGAAAACCACGGTAATAAGTTGCAGATGTGTTGCAGGATAAACAAAAAGGAAATTTATTTTTCCTATCCATCCCTTCCCCGCCAACTAGGCCTCCGGCACGTCACTCATCAGACGAAACGTAACAGAATACTTCTACTTCATGCACGTCCTCGTGGTCGTGGTATTTCACCGGTCGTATTTGCCCATTTGCTGAGGCGGGTTCTACACTGTGAAAATGTCGTCCAAAATTCAGTATGTGGTCTAAATAAATAAAAAGAAAATTTAGTAAGTGCGTGGTCACAAATAAAAATAATATGCTGTAAACAATATTAAGACGGGTTTGAAAGGTGAGTTGTTTTACATGTTTAAGGAAACAACTAAATTTTATTCCAACACATGATTTCGTTGGCGTACAAATGTCACCGACCGATTGTAAACTTTGCCAGCTCATAATCAGACTAGGCATATTAAAAACTGTCAGCAAATTATGAATTGAATGGATTATTGACAACTTGACGTGTCATTTCTCAATCTCGGCAATTTATAATCATGTTGAAGTCCAATCGACAAATTGTGCATTGATATTTGCAAACATTATTTTATTCAAATTAAAATGAAAAATTTGGACATACATTAAAATAGTATCTTAAAAAGATGTTTATCAAAGAAATTATAGGTTGTTGCAATTGGCAAGATCCGTCAAATTATGAATGATTAATTCGGTTCACAATTTGCTGAGAGTTTATAATATGCCTTGGTCGATTATATACTGACGAAGTTCACAATAATTTCCATTACAGTCACAAGGCACTTAATTATATTGAGAGTAGTAATTATCATTAGTTGAAGCAATGAAGGCGATGGTGTTAATTTATGTTAGGCACTAAGATATTAAATAATAATATAATAATAGGCATTAAGATATGTTAGGCACTAGTCGCCGAAATAACTCATGAGACATTAGAACTGCAATAAATATATTATTTTTTAAATTTAATAGCCTGTTATTTAATCGTATTTAAGTTATAATTGTAGCTTTACAGTGATAGAGCCCGCAACAACAACATCTGTTGCACGAATGGGCCGGCTCGACCGGTGAAATACCACGACCTCACAGAAAACAGGCGTAAAGCAGACGTACTTTGCGTTTCGCCTGATGAGTGAGGTGCCGGAGGCCTAAATTCAGTCCTCTTCCCCTTCCCACCCTTTCCTCATAAGAATAGGATGGGAACGGGAAGAGGATTGGACGTGGAGGGGGTTAACGGGGAAAAGTAAATATCCTTATTGCTGTCTATGCCCTCCTCTGTCCATTAAAGGTAGGCAACGCACCTGCAACACATGTGCTTGTTGCGGATGTCCATGGGTAGCGTTCACTAAACATTTGGTGATCTGCTTGCTCGTTTGCCACCTACTACCATAAAAAAAAGAAAAAATTGAATAGTTACCAAAGTGCTCATTTCAATTTTATTCGATTTTTTTTTCACTAACTATTGAAAATTTAAATAATAATGTACATTAGGATAAACAGAGTTAGTATAAAAATGCAATATTTAAGCTTTTACATTCCTTATAAAAAAAACAACTAGACTTGTTCAGTGTCGACATGCGTACAAAAGTTGCTTTGTAGTTGATCAAAAACAATAATGTGTTAATTTTATTGGGTCGAAAGGCGAAAAGGCTATATATTATTAGCTTTCTAAGCCTTCATGACATAATGTATAGAAATCTCTTAATATATGTCACCCTATCTTTCAAAATTAAATGTTTGCTTATCTGCCAACAAAAAAAACCAGTGAAATATAAACATTATGACTTCTACAGCACATGCATCAAAAACGTAATGAAACAGCGCGTCCTGACGACCCGACGCGACGTCTGGTTATTGCGATCAAAATAAATATAAATTGGACACTTCAATAAAGTCAATCGGGTCAATATCAGACTGTATATTAAACGAGCGAGCGGTACGCGAAACGATTATATTATTCAGTAGGTAAATCATAAAAGCAACGGTGATGTTAGTGCAAATAAGGCGACGCACTCTGTCTAGTTAATTTTTATAACGGCCATCATACTATCCCTGGCTGGATTGTTATTAGAAGTACCAGGTGGAATAACTAATTTGTTCATAGTTCGCTCGGCGTGCTAGTGATGTGCCTAGCATTGTGATCACGTTTGGAGCACAGCGGATGTCAGAGGTGTGTGACCAGATTGCTTGATAAGTGTGCTCGGCGTTCCGCGAACACCAGTTAATGTGTACCTTTTCTCCTGATCAGATACCTCAATCGCGCTATTTGATATTTGTATTTTTTAATTTAGAATTCATTTATACTAAAGCAAATAAAAAATACGATTGAAAGTTAAAATTATCGGCCAGAAAAAACGGCACGGCGCTTTAAAAAAAACAGTTCGTCTAAACTGTTCCAAATTCAAAAAATCAAAACGGCGCAGTACGGGGACGAAGCGATGACCGCATGGACGATGTTCAGTTGGAGGAGACTGTACAATGGCAGAGTGGAGACTGTGGAAGACTCGAGGGTCGAGCTGCCGGCGGACACGCGGCAGCTGGTGTACAACGTGTACGTGTACTTCAGCCGGCGCCCGGGAAGGAGCGCTAAGACGTCCATTTCGAAGACCGCGCGCGCTACTATGCTGCCGCGAGACATCGTCGCTGATATCATCAGAGATAAATACCGGGATTGTGACGCATTTAAGGGGTAGCATTAGACTATTACAATACAATTGTGTTGAAGAAGGCAAACGAGCTGTCGCTTCATCGGATTCCTAAGTGTCCACCGCTAGGAAAAAAATCGCAACAAGTAGCACAAGCTTGCAACAAGCGCGTTGCCAACGGTATGCAAAAGAAATGGGATGTAGGAGATTGAAATCTCAAGAAATAAGACGCAAAAGTGGTACTTAATAAACTGTTAAATATGTATCGTAAATACTGTGTTAACTAATGTTACAATGCAGTGTAGACACGGAGCGCGATATTTAATATTTGCGACGTAGGTATCTATTATCATTTCATTATCTAAGGTGAGTCTAAATTTTTATCATCTTAGATAATATAATATAATAAAAGTATAGTATGTTTGAGCAAAGTATTAAATTGTGACATCAAATGTTTTATTCGTGTGTTTACTTTGGACTTTTTGTCGCGGTTTCGCGGCTTGATGCCTTTGTGGACAAGTGATAAAGTAATTCAGTAAAAAAAAAACATAAACTAATTAAGGATCTGTACTTATACTCCATGCGAAGATTTTAAAACAACAAGAATAATTAAGAAAAATAAGCTCTAATGTGGCAATGCTACACTAATACGAATTATTAGGGGCCTTCATAAACGCAATAAAACCCAAAACAATGATTATTAGTATTTTTGTCTGTATGTCTGTTTGTCTGTGCATTTGCAAATGTTAATTTCAGGAACGGCTTAACCTTTGGTTTTGGTTTGGTGGTTTATAAATAAAAAAGTTATATCAATTTAACTATGCTACGGCCATACTGTGTCGACCCCACATACGCGGGAAAAGGGCAGTGATATGATGATGAGGTTACGGTAGTATTAAGTAAGTATTATCATTTCGTTTACGTAAAATGCAGGGCGGGTGAAACCGCGGGGCACAGCTAGTATGTAATATGTATCAAACAGTCATAACCATAGCAACCGCATAATGTAAATGAAGATTTTATGGATTTTCGGGATAAAAGGTACCCTACATCATTTTCTGTACCCTTGCAATGCTAAATTTCAAGATGATCGGTTGAGCCTCAAGCAAACACACATTCGCATTTATGATAAATTATAGTTAGAATTTAGTTTTTAATTTGTTTATAAGGTTATGTATATGGCAAAGGTGAAAGTGGTTACCAGGATATTAATGTTGATACCCGCATAGGTTTTCCCCTTTATTTATTAAATAGACATTTACGTCAAAGGGAGATAACATTTGCTCTTCTTCAGTGAAGTCATAAAGACATTCCGATTGATATTATAATGAAATGATTATTATATTATATTAGATAAATAAACCATAATAGCACTAGACCCTTAACGGCCCAGTTACTAGGTATCGCTGGATTTGAAACTTAATTGGTCGGGTGGGTGTACGAATCCCAAAAAAGCTACTAGGTAGTATTTTATATATAATATTAGAGCGACGGTTTAAAAGAGAATATTAAATATATGTACATATTCACAATCCCAAGGTATTAGTATATCAGTATATATATTAAAAATGTAAAGTGAATTAGAAAGCGCCATATAAAAAATTAATGTTATAGAACAATGCTTTGTGTATGCATTGTATATGCAGTGCAGTCTTAGTGACTCGTACCAATAAGGTTTTATTTTCATGCTTTTTGATAAAAAGAACGTACACAAAGGTAAAATAGAAATAGATTGCTTTAATTTTATTGTTAACTAGCTTCGCCCCGCGGTTTCACCCGCCGAGCATTTTAATTTAATCGAAATTGTTTTATAAATACATGACAGTTTGTTCAAAAAAATTGTACAAATATCCGCATAGAAGTATTCAAAAAACAAAATTCTGTGCCACTTTTCTTCTTTTTCTTACTATTAAATTGATGAACCAAAAATCGCCCGAACTGTTATGCGTTAAGTTAACATAGTTGTTAGATTTTCTCAAACTTTCTTATTTTCATAAGATTTTATGAAAGTAAAAATTCTCCTGACATGTATATAATACAATAACAAACACAAAAAAAAGAATTAGCCAAATCGGTCCAGCCGTTCACAAGTGATGCTGTGACCAAAGGAAACATGGCTTCATTTTTGTATATATAGGTATTTAAGATAAAATGAAAAAAAAAGTTGTTTATTTTGTCTCTACAATCAATAAAAAAATGATGGAAATAATGGATAACTTCAACAAACCTTTTTGGTACACAAAAAGCTGTTTTTAGTCTTTGTTTTCTAACGTTAATATGTTAAAATTAAAGCCAGCTATCGCACTACGTCACATAACGCGCTATCTGAATATTGCACATCTTATTTATTAATGTTAATAAAGAGCTAGTGTTGACTATGATCTCATTCAAACATGCACAGTTGTACATGTATGTATAAATGTAGTGTGCATGTGTCGAAAGACATTGTTAAATATTATAAAATGAGAATTTAGTGTAAATTAAATGTATATAAGAATTAAAGAGATATCAAAATTGTGATTTTAATAAAATTTGTGAACAAATTATTTTATTTAAACATGTTCCAGGTTATTTTACCGCGTTTCATAAACGAGATGAGATGGATCGGTATATGACACGCCGCGCCATAGCAATGCTCTTTAGTTCAAAATTAATTCTCAAAAAATATATAAGATGCCACTTCCCCATAGCCGAGTGATCCTAATTAAATAGAAACGTTTACTAAATTAGATCAAAAAGCTACACGCAATATACATGAATGGATCAGTTTAGACGACGATCTTACGTCACGTTCGGGGAATCAGGGAACGAAAACAAAAGGAACCAGATTACTTGCTGGTTTATAAAACAACCCTCTCTGGGTTATTGTGCGTGTTGTTAATAATATGTAAGCTGATTGTTTCTGCCCACGAACACATAAATAATTGCAAGAAAGTTGTAGACTTTGAATTAGTTGTTTTAGGTTTTTTAACTGATAAAATAACTAGCATTTAGGTGATAAAAGAGGTCTAATGTATGCGCTGCCTGTTCTAGTGTTCAAGCGATTCGGATGGGACTCAGATTATGGTAAATAGCGTAAAAAGTAGAGTATTAAAGTAAGAGAGTATTGTCAATCAGCATGCGTTACGTTGGAGCCTTAGCACTGAATTTGAATTTAAATCTTTCATAAGGTAACATTTCTGATTTTAGCTTCTTATATCGAGATGGTTTACAGTTGTACCTCACGTATTGGATTAACATACCATCTGATGAATAATGCGCTCGACCGTTACCTTTGTTCAAAACAAAAAGTTAAGGACAAAGAACGAAACAGCGCGTTAAGTCAACCCTGATTCATAATAAATAAATTCACGGCATTAGCATTGATGTTTGAGATCCGTAGGATAAAAAAATGAACCATTTCCTTCTTCCTGACTTAATTTTTTATCACAATAGTTCTAAGAGAAGCATACAAAACAAATAAATTCCAATGTTGTTTATAAGTATGTTATTTATAAGTATATTCCACTGTTATAATGTTAGTAAACGATCTGTAGCCGGCGGCTTTACGCATTCGTTTCTTATTTGGAAATTTGTGTATATCGCTTTTTTTGGAGCTTAGTGATAAATCATGAAAATACAGAATAACGACTAAATGAAGGTACATTTATATTATTATTTACAGCTGTATTAAGAATTAGTAAAGTTACCTCTGAAGGTCAACTGTTTTGTTGACTATTCATACATTTGAATTATTAATAAATGTTTAAGAAGTATTTGAGCAAAAACTAAGACAAAGATAGTTTTTAAATGTTCGATAGCAACGATGGCTTATTTATTCGGCTTCAAATCTACGTAACCTGAGTTCAGTTTTTTTAACGTTTCAATCGTTAAAACCGCTTTCAAACAAAACTAGCCCCTAGGTACATGTATTATTAGATTTAGAATGGTTACATAATAAATGTTCACATACAATTAGAAAACATAAACGAAAATAAAACATATGTATATTTACATAATCAAGACAAAAATAGAAATCAGCATATACATACGCTTCACGAAGCTTGTGTGCCATATATTACATAGGGCATCCCTAAACATCGAGGATGAATTTTAGCAGGTAATATTATTCTACGTAAGTTTTAAAAAACGAAAAGCCACTGGCACAAACTGGTAAGAAAGTTCAACGGTAACATATTAAGTGTCGTAATTAAATCAATAGAAAATTACTCACGTTGTTTCAAATTAGCACCATCATCTGAAACAATCACACACAATACAATCACTCAAACGTTACGATTTTACGGCGATAAGCACACGTTTTTATGTTCACAACCGAGAAATACAGATTAACATTTAACACTTTATAATTAGCTACGGAAAATTGCGTTAGTTATTAGGCGATGGGCCGTCTGCCAAGTACCAAGCCGGCGTGTGTACACTCCACTAATTACACAACTGCACTGACTATTTTCAGGTAAGCTTATACGTGAACCAGCTCTCTCTGATTCACTCCTACTTCGTCAACCACAACTCAGCGAAGGTTACAGGCACTGATCCACTCTAAAAGCGGTCGTACGCGGTTTAAAACAAGTTTGTGGTTTACTTTTCAATATATTTTAGAGTTCATATCCGTGACTGACGTATAGTTGGTTTTAGTATTACTCGCTCCATGCGCATTTCAGAGAATTATTTTGGTGTGATCAACGAATAAATGGCAACGTGCTGATAATCTTAAAGGTAATAAAAATGGTAGATCGTTGATCTTTGTTTTGTGAATCTTTCGCCATCTTAACGGATGTAAAAGACGTCTTTAGTATAAGACACTTTAAATTCAAAACGAACATTTACTGTAGTATTTTACTTTTAGATTATCAAAGCAAGTTTCTAAATACAAACATTGCCCTACAGTAGGCAGCACTTTGTCAAAGCCGCAGATAAGAGAGTGTTTGGTGATCAGCTGACAAATACAGATGTCTGAAATAGAACTCCACACCACCAAATCTACAAGTAATGTACAATGACCTTAATCATTATCTTAAAAGTGCGTATATAAATAAGTTCTGATAGAAATTAGAGCTAAGAGAATTACTTATTATTAAGTAGTGGCAACACTACTTCTGACTACAACGTTATGGTAAAATGTTATTGTGAGTGGTTTTATGACATTTATAGAAGGCATATAAAGTAACATCAATTGTTCATAATACTGTTGACTATTGAATGTTAAGTACGTCGTGGGAGGTAAAAGTGGGCGTTCAGTTAGTAACAGCTACCATAAAATTTTTGTAGATACAATTGCCGTTCGATTGTGGGCGTACTTAATTTGGTAACAAAGCAAATTGGGATACCATCTCCATTTTTATTAATACACTAGCTTATACATTCGACGTCACCTCGACGAAGTTGAACAAAAAACCAAGTGGTACATTCCGAAATATGCAGTACTTTCAGCACATTATAAACCATGTCTTAGGTAGACAGGCAAAATTGTTCACAATCTCTATTTTGACCGAGTCAAATGTTGATATAAATGTCGGTAATGTATTCTTACAATAAGATTTAATAATGTGACATCATTAAAGTCAGCTTTATTTTATGTTATAATATGAGGAAAGTGAATAACTATCCGAAAAAAAAAATATGGGACGTGAAATCTTCAACATTTCATTTCCTATGATATATATATCATATATATGAGCCACCACTGCTCACTATACTATACCATAGATTAAATAAATAGTAAATATCTAGTTCAAAATATTTTTCTATCTTCAGAAATTTATACAATATAACTTTTAGTTCGTCGACTTCCACTTAAATTCTTACGTTTATAACTTTAAAAATTATATCGTATAGGTCGTAACGTTACAATGTTGACATTTAATGTGTAAGGGCCTTTATCATTAACTTTGTAAGTGCAGCACCAGACACTGTTGTCTCGACAGTTGTGGAATGTAAAAGGTCGCCAACAAACTCACTCGAACCATTAAAATGAGACGAGCACCTCTAGAGCTCTTTTCATTTATCAACATTTCAACTACTTAACTATTTTTTATATTCCACGGTTCATTTGTTGCATCCTTCTCAGATTTTTAATAGCTTCAGTCTATGAGAATGTTGACGCATTAGAAAACACAGCTGATACAACTCATGTAGAATCAAATCAGTAACATTAGATGCACAGTATATATTTTAAACGAGTTTTCACCGAAATACCTGTAGCTGGTTGTGTTTCTACATCCTTCATGACAACAACTTGATACTGCTGTAGAACTTTTATTGCTCAGATTGGTAACATGTTAAGAAAAAGCATGAGAATACCGTAAACGACGAGCACGTTTGCGTAGATATATGAATGTGGAAGCAAGAGGTGTGCCAAGATCGCGGCAAATGGAAATCCGTTATCTCTGCCTACCCTTCTGAGTTGCGGACGTGAACGCTTATTCCTATTTAATTTGATACGCGAGCAATAACGACCAACGAACGCAATAACGAACCTGTCTAGCAAACGAAGTACTTAGCTAATAGCCCAAAGTATCCAATTCCTCGCCAATATTTGTGTCATTTTGTTAAATAGAAATCATTTGTTTTAGGCTTTGTTCACATCGCGGTGGATAGCGATAGCCTCCCCTCTATCTTAACATCCTGAATATAATATATTCAATGATAAGTGGGTATCAATTGCTATTACAACCAATATTTGTTTACCTCAATTGAGTATATTGATTTTATATCCGTGTAATTTTCTAGTAGGCTTCGAATTTACCTCTACAAGGTAAGTCTGATGCTGAATCTAATATAGTTAAGTATGGCTTAAATGCATACATCATTATGTTTTCATCATACGTTCACAAATCATAAGTTCCTATGTTTTGCTATTCAATAGCTCAAGGCGGGTTTTATTAAAATATAATACCTCTTAGAATGTTTTTCATTTATATAAGCTTTTTCACATGCATTGAAATTTTAAAACGAAGCCTGTTTCTAGCAATTAAGTAGAAGCGAGCATGCTTCACTAAGTTACAAAAAGTTTCGTGTGTTTTTTAAAATGTACCTTAAAATAATTTCTTAAGTTATGAAATGCGTAAATGACCTTTAAAGCATACCTTGTGTTTTAGCAGCGATTTTTACCTCAACTAATACTGAAAGATTGCACATTAGGCACATATTATTAGTCCAAATAATAATCGTTATTAAAATAATAATATCATCCACATCATCCTTTATCCGATTGTAGCTGATTCAGAGAAGTTTCAGTTGAAATTCGATATTCCAATTTAACGGTCATACGGTCAGTATCATACGGTTAGTTTGTAGTCTAGTAGATTGTACAAATGTCTCAACAACCTGTAAGAATATTATTGTAATTCTACTGTTTAAACACACGGTCGACTGGAACGATGTTTAGTTAAATATGTTATCTGATAAGATATCGCTGGTGCTGTTGAATGTCTTTCAGGACAGACTGCCTGATACTGACATAATGTGAGGTATTCATTTAATTACTACAGAATTACTGCGACTTTCGAGTAATATTGAATCGTGCAGAAAATAATGATTGTTTCATTCAATACAGCCTGGCAAGGAGTTAAAACAGCCATATTGAGTATGCTCTTATAACTGAATAATGTAGCTTTCTTATATCATTCTGAAACTACTTTTAACCGATTTAAAAAAAATTGTATAATTATTAAAATCGGTTAAAAGTAGTTTCAGAGTTTACTCATTCCCTTAAATAAAAATAGAAGAAGAAGAATAATTCCCTAAAACTAAAGATCGCTATATTATCTTAGTCAAATGTGTGTTTCTTTATTAGGTAATAATCGAAATATTAATGCCATTTCTGTTTACCCTATATGAATCTAATTAGGATAGAGAACATAATCATTCAATTGGAAAATGAAGTGAAAAATATTAAGTGTTATGAATGCAACCAATATAATTATATTGCATACTAGCTGTGCCCTGCGACCTAACCCGCCGTGCAGTTTAATTTAACCGACGATTTGCCAGCCTTTGCTCAACCCTATTATGACTGACCTGAATAGCTGATCGCAATGGCTATTTTACACGTATCGTTATATATTGGACAATTCACAGAATATCTTTATAAATTATAGCCTATGTGTAATTCTGATGTATAAGTCATATGGCTTATACATCAGAAGTAAGGTTTTATTAAAATTTATTCAGTAGTTTTTGCGTGAAAGAGTAACAAACATCAATACATCCATTCATACAACTTTCGCATTTATAATATTCGTTAGAATTTATGTAAACGTGTAATTATATAAGATAAATATTATTATATACAAACTTGCAATAACTATTTTGTATAAACTCGACTGCCGCAAGCTTACATAATTGTAGACATTACTGGCGAATGAGCATTCGCAACCATTCGTATATTTAATGGATTTATAGATTAATCCGATAACACGTCAAATCAATTGATGGCCCCAAGGTTAAATACCAGGCGCTTTACTAGTTGTCGATAGAGCGCGCGCGGAGCCAGATACTTAGGTTTACATATACAAAATGGTCTCTTTCAGGCATAAGTTGACCTTTTTAATTGTAATGAAAACATAATAATCTATTACAACGCTTCTAATCTCAAGAGGTGATATATAAGATGATGAATTCATTGCTTTTTAATGGCTGAGGCTGCGTTTCCACCAAAGATGTGCGACGATGCGTAGCGAAGGATGTGTTTGTTAGGAATCAATAAAATTTCTTCATTTACTTAGCCTCCCTCTGCTCAGCTCCTGTGGAAACGGCTTAGCGGATTGTGGCTAGGTAAATGGAGCGATTCTATTGGTTGACAAGAAACACATCCCTATTTACGCATCCTCGCACATCTCTGATTGAAACGCAGCCTAAGCCAACCAAAAAAATAAATATCCGATACATTCTTCGAAAAGGCTATTGTATGTAAACGCAGAGTTCAATGTGAGAGCAACTTGAGTTTGACCCTCGGTACCGGCACTGAAAATAATATTTATTTAAAGAGTTTTTGTTTCTTTTAACTCTATACACAGAGATTTGTTATTATTAAAAGGTGTATGTAAATAAATAAGGATTGGAAACAGAAATACAACTTCACCTTATTAGATAAATAGACCCTTATTAGATATTCTACCTGAGAAATGTAGGCATTACTATGTATGGTTACGTGCCATTATTTAGGAAATTCTGCAAACAAGTAGCTCGTGTGAAAAATTATAATTGTTATATCTCGTTAGGTACTGTATTTAATACAATATTGCAGCGTTGTATATCCGACGACGGCACGGATATCTGCAAGGTCGGCCAGTAATTAGAACAGATACTATGAAAAGGATTTTAAAATAGACCACAGACGTCGCGCCTATGAAAGCAGGACACCCGCTACTCTGATAACGATCGATACTGTACTTAACGGATCTTTTAATCACGACAGCCTTCGAAATAAATCTTTATTATACCGAGCCAACATACATTAATACGAAGCTCGTAGATTAAAAAACATATTTCTCTTCCGAAGATTTATTCGCATGTTTTGATTCATTACTTCATAAGTGTGAGTACTATATTACTTAATTAGAGTTACAGGCACATTGATGATGATGTGATCGCTATGTTACTATAGTGGATGCCCAGTGACTATCGGTTACACCTTCGTTTGTAGGCGTCTTCTAGGACCAAGGTATGTTTAAGCCATAATGGTTGAGATTAGTGGAACCAACCAAGTGTAAAGTGTATACCTTACCAAACGCAAATAACCTGAACAACACCAACCTTTTTCGAATTCATTTCTTAAATTAATTTTCATTTGTATCTCCTCAGGTTTTTAGGTGTTTGAGATATATATGACAATGCGTGGTTTTTCTTTAATGACAATTAAAAACGACAAGGAAAAAGAGTTTCCACACGCAACGCAATACTGCCAAACACAGTGTAAGGCGACCCTTCTCCAGATGGAGAGATAACCTCTGCAAGCCGGATGCTGATGAATAGGTGCTTGTTACGCAAATTTTATTTGTATTTATGAATGAATACGAAAACAAGCATTATTGATGTGAAAATTAACAGACTATTCAAAATGTTTTATAAATATATCACAGGGGGAGCACTCAGCCGTACAAGTGTGGCATTGATTATTTAATTAATACTTAAATTAAAATGACATTAATCATACGCATAGGGAATAGAAGCAAAGAAACAAAATCATCTTTAACGATTTTGTTTTTTTGCTAGCAGCGCCATCTAGTTGTTTTAATCTAATCTGTTTTGCTCTAAATTAAAAATAAATTTAATCAAGTTAAAATGTTTATAGCTTTGAAATTTTTACAACGGTAATAAGTCCAATCAATAATAAGTAATTCCGTTAATAAACCGGCATCACAGACGTCCTAGGAAGATGGCGCCGGCTGCTGTATTTGCCGGTCAAATTCATGTCTTGATTTATTGAGCCACTGCTAACGTAATATCACAATAATTCGTTTCAAATCAGAAAATTGTAATCTAGTTATTCGATATCCAAATAACACATGAAAATCTTTTTGTAGTTAATCTCTGAAAAAGAATTACACCCAAGTTAGACTAGTCAAGTTGCGATGTGAATTAAATGACTTGATTATGTATATGTGTGATGATCAAAAATAATGACTTAAACAATTTAAAATTAGCATGTTACTATTATTCCTTTATTATAATTATAATTATTATCGGCTCAACGCCATTTACTTATACATCATTTAAATTAAGTTTCTTAAAAATAATCGCCGATTACGACTTGTGAAGGAAATAGCAGCGTTCTACTTGCATTGCGAATCAGTTAGGTAAAATGCTTTGTATATGCAGTAAGGAGACGCCTTACAGCAAAAGTGCGTTTAATTATGGGTTTTTAACAATCCAGCAGGAAATTAAATCATCTGGATTAAGTTAAAAAATAGGTTTGTTCTCTAAAAATAATAAAAATAAATGTGTTTATTATCAGACTATGTCACACATATACATAAAAAAACTATAAAGAAAAACTTAAATATACAAAGTTAGTATATATACATGTAAAATAAATATATATAAAATTATATTTATTTTACATGCAGAGCTACTCAGTGCCGCCAGAAATCTGCACGCCACGGTGCTCAGTTGACGATTAGTGTCACCACAAGTTCTCAAGGGGTGCATCGGGGATGCTGTTCTTCTGCGTAAGATAGTTTTGAAGTATAATCTGTACGCTTGTCCATTATCATGCCATACGCACTACAAACTGGTAAACGTACCTTTGTGTTTACGCACTAGTTTAGCAACAACCTATTCACTCTTCTCTTGAAACACTGACGGCTATATGTCCCAACAATTTATATCGACACAAGATAAATAGAAAATGTCAGCAATATTAGAACATTTTAGGCGAGCCGGCTAGACAAATTATTAGATCGCATGGGGTCATTAGTCTAGTCTGGGCGGCGCTAACTGAGCGAAGTAATTGAAGGTCATTAAATAAGACCGTTGATTAAACAGAAATAAATAAATGTATTCCGACACTTACGTGAGAGTATATAACAAGATTTTAAAATAAATCAATTATTACTTAATCTTAATTACACCTAACAGTGGTAGAGCCCGCAACAACAACATCTGTTGCAAGATTGGGCCGGCTCGACCGGTGAAATACCACGACCTCACAGAAAACAGGCGTGAAGTAGAAGTACTCTGCGTTTCGTCTGATGAGTGAGGTGCCGGAGGCCTAATTACAGTCCTCTTCCCCTTCCTACCCTCTCCTTATAAGGATAGGAACGGGAAGAGGATTGGACGGGGAGAGGGGGCAGGGAAAAGTAAATATCCTTTTTCCTGTCTCCACTCCTCTGTCCATTAAAGGTAGGCAACGCATCCGCAACACATTTGCTTGTTGCGGATGTCTATGGGTAGCGATCAAAGAACATCAGGTGATCCGCTCGCTCGTTTGCCACCTTCTCCCATAAAAAAAAAAAAAACCTGTGTGTGTGTGTGTGTGTGTAAATGTAATGACGTTATATAATCGTGTGGTTTAGTGATCCATGGTTCAAAAATAAGATGAACATGGAAATCAGCCCAGTCCACGTAGTTAGTTTGAAAATCCGATGATATTTAGGGAAAAACGTTCCTCGTATAATATTATCTAATAAATACAAGAGAAAGCAGTTGAACTTAAATCTCTGGGCTGATTGACGTTACGACACTGAGGATTTTTTATATTCTAAATTTTTAACGGTTGATAGATCAAAGACGTCGAATTTTTTTTTTTATTAGATTTTCGCATACATCTACTTATTATAATAACATACCACATCAAGTAACGTCAACTAAAGTAAACCTAGTATAGGCTGCCGCGAGCCGTTACTTTGGAAAAAATTAAGACCAAGCGCACTAGGCGCTCTAATGAAAGTATAATTCTGTATAAGTAAACAGTAAAGTATAATTGAATGTTTAGTTTTTAAACTCTCAAACACTTTCAATGTTATCCTCCCCTCTTCCCCTTCCCATTCTTTTCTAACGAGGAAAGGGTAGAAAGAGGAAGAGGATTAGACTTCCTCTGTCCATTGGGTAGCGTTCACTTAACATGAGGTGAATGGCTTGCTCGGTTGCCACCTTCAGCTATAAAAAAAGATACACGTTTAACGTTTACAGATTTAAAACCTCCAGATTAAAAGATAAACATTTTTGGAACTGATAATAGTAATAAGCTCCAATATTTAAAAACTATATTTAGACTTGAAATCTAGACTATGTATGTATGCTAAGTGAAAACAAAGGTATATCCAGATGCAAGTCTGCAAATCTTTAACACCTCTTGGTATTGGTATTTGCACTTTTGTGTTTTTAATATTTATCGTTTATAGATTATTACACCCTACTGTATCATCATCTGTACCTAGTTATTTTACTAATAAGGGTAAAGTCATGCGCAGCCAGTCTCAACTAGGCAATATGTTAATAAACAACTTTACAATTAACTATAATATGCGATTCTGATATTGACCGTGGTAATCTGAATTCTTATAACGGTAAAATTTAACCGCAATGCATTTATGGTAGCCTATTAGTGTAGAGTTGTATTTAAAAGATAAATAACGATCGTGTGACTATAAACTTGAGTATATAACTTGAAGAAGTATCTGAGACATTCATTATTATGGTAGGCAGAGTTCCCCCCCCCCCCNNNGCCTTCCCGCCTTGTCGTGTTGGTGGAGATTAGTAGCCGTAGACTGGTCACCCACTGGTGAAGCAAGAGGAATTCAGGGGCGGTCCGTGGTGCAGGGCCGGCCAGAAGTGGCTGCTAGGGGTGGACTCGCTTAAGTAGGAAGTGGGAAGTCGTTAAGGAGCAAGTGGTATCTATACAGTGGCTTGTTTACGAAATCATCGCGATGCTGAATCGCGGCAGACTCAGTGCAGCCGCAAGTTTGCCAAACGAACGTGTGCATCGCTACTAAAAGTCGCAGAGGTGGTCACCCTTTCCTTTTAAATACATTATTTATTGGTATAGTAATATATCATCAATAGTATTTTTTATCATCACCAATGCTCCAAAAACGGTGAAGGAAAACATCGTGAGGAAACCGGCATGTCTTAGAACCAATAAATTCGAAGACATGTGACATCCACCAACCACTGGGCCAGATTGCAGAGGTGGATTACGGCCCTCTCTCGGAGAGGAGGCCTGTCCCCTGCACTGGGGAACATTATAGAAGAGGCTGATTTATTATTATTTTATATATTTATTAGTATAAAAATTATTAGATGTTATCAGGTAACACTTTGCTGGGCTGTTAAAGGAACGGATGAAAAAAGAGTGCATGCGGCAGAAATGCGAATGTTGAGATGGATGTGTGGAGTAACACGAACGGATAAGGTACGAAACGAGTATTTTAGAGGAAGCCTGAAAGTAGCACCGATAGTGGAAAAGTTAAGAAGCAAAAGGTTAGCATGGTATGGTCATGTTATGAGAAGGGAAGAATGGCATGTGACAAAGAGAATTTTGGATATGAATGTAGAGGGATATATCGGTAGGGGTAGGCCTAAGAAAAGATGGATGGATTGCGTAAAAGGTGATATGATCAAGATGGAAGTGACAACTGAAAGGACGGATGATAGAGCGATGTGGAAATCGAAAACTTGTTATGCCGACCCCACATAAAGCGGGAAAAGGGCAGGAAGATGATGATCAGGTAACACTTTTTGTGACATAACTTTTGATCGTTCTTATTAAAGCTTTATAGATTGTAGACTCATCACTTCTCTTCAGATACTTTGTGTTTGTTTCTAGTTGTTTTTTTGCATATTAAATAATCCTTGGTGTAAGTAATGACGTCAATGGGCCAGTTTAATCTTGATATTTTATTGTGACAGATTATTTGAAGTTAAATCTGTAAGTATGTAGGCGGTCTTTAAGAACTGACTATTTCCTTGATCATTGCGAACAGCGTTAGAACCAAGACGTAAGGTTTCGTAAAGTTGACTTGGAACTATTGGTTTGAATAGGAGAAACATGGAACATTGAAAAGAACTACATAGCTCAATATAATTTCAATGGAACTCGAGCGACACAATCAAAATTAAATGACGTTAGCTGTTACGGTTTAGGGTAGCTTGAACGACAAAGATTTGTGCGAAGCGAGATTCGATTTAAAGAAAACTGACCGCGTCATTGGGGGCCTTGACATTTTGACCGTGATGAAAATCAACTATGCTTGACCTCAATTATAGATTTTAATTACACTGGAGGTTAATGGATGCGCATATTGAATGAAGCATAAATTAATGTGTCCTTAAGAACGTCAACTATCAAAAATAATTACCATTTTGATAAACAATTATTTTACGAACTTATTCTCAGTGACTTGTGTAATAAATCCAGTTTTTACTTATATTAAAACCTTGTACAACGTACACCTCGGTATTGAAATGATTGCAAATGACTATTATACTCCTTGTTGCATTTCAATTTGTCTCGTATTTTGAAAACCTAACATGGAATACATAGAAATAATACAATAATACAAATAAAAAGATATTTTTATATCCTCCTCCATTTCCACTTTACTGGTGATCCATTAATTATGGACACCCTGTGTATTGTAAGTGCGACGACTATTTGTATGTATTTAAAGCTCAACTCTACTATATTGTGTAAACGTTGACTGAACTTAACTGGTTTGGATCCTGGACAAACTTAGAATAACAGGCACAAATATGTAGGAGCTGCGTAATGTTCGTCAAGTAAAATATGCGAATCAAGCGTGTTCCACTTCACGTATAACCGGCAGCGTGCAGTGAGAGGCATGAAGGATGTATGCGGCAATAACTCGCTAACTGGTTGCATTCCGAAAAATATCTTGTTTCTATTCACTCGGGGACAAGTTTCACTCAGGGAAAAAACTAGAAAACTCGTAATATATTAAATGGTAGTTTACATATTTCCATTTTTTTTATTACAAAGAAAACTTAATCGTTATTGACAATGGAATTTTTGTTATTGAAGGTAACGACTTTGGTTTCGAGTACTAAAGCAAAATATAAGTTGACAAGTGTCTTTCTTGTCAACTTATATTTTGCTTTTAGAAATAGAAACGTTGATAATTTAAATTTATTAATTATAATTATTTTTTTTTAAATTTAAATTTAAACACGACACGGTAGTGTGTGTTCTACCTTAAGTCTGGCACTAACTAAAGACAAGCTTCATCTAGAAGCTAAAATGATACTCAAACACTCGTGTTTAAATATTAGAAGTAGTACTTTACATATTTATACCTCTGTAGATATGTACTTTTAATTCAAGTAAATGAACCGTTCAGTGAAACGATGCGGCTAAATGCAACCGCCTGATTTTAGTCTACCTTTCTCTTTCAAAATGAATGGAAGCTTACTCAATTCTCTCTCAATTCTCGGTAGTTTCGATCTACGTTATCTCCTCTGCAACTGTAAGATCGTATTTTTTTCGAATAATGCAATATAGCACTACATCACAGAAGTTTAAGACTCAAAATAGGTGGGAAGCGACAATAGTTAAAAATAAATAATCAAAAAAATAAACACCTGTATTTTAACAACAAAATTCAAAAGTGAATATAAGAAAAATAAATGAAATAATTCGTCGAAACTGTTCCAAATTGCAGACGCGTGGTGCTGACGCATGTTGCATTTTGTTCATGCGAACCTATAAGAGTAAGAGTGAACCTGAAGACGTTTTCACTTCAAAAAACCGTATCAAAATACGAAATCGTAATAGCAATTATTCTTGTATATAAAACTGAATTGCTCGCATTATATTACATAACATAGCAATGTTCAAAGAGATCGACTCCTTCGAATTACTTATGAACATGAAAAACTAAATTTCTACATTATGTACAACACGTTCGTTGCATCGAACGCAGGAATATAACTTTTGGATACCTACTCCAACTATTGAGCTATTGGGCCTTCGTATGTATTACATAGGTGTGTTTTACTTCGTATTTATAGATTGGCTACATGTGTCTTGGCGCCAAGGCACAAAACAACAATCGAAAATAATAGATAATATCTGTACACTCTTATATAATTATCTTTAGTTACACTCACATAATACAATAAATATAATGTTTAAAGCCAACTTGCTTCTAGAAATAATACCTGGAACATTATTCATACACGGCCATTTGATACCAAACTATACTAATACGTGCTATGGAAACCAGATAACTGATATACTACTTTTCTTTTGTATATGATATTTACACCCAGACTCAGGACCAACAGACATGTTCATGCATACAAATGTCCATCCTGGGTAGGAATCGAATCCACGACCTGCGCCGTGAAAAGCAAGTATCTCACTAACTACGCCAACTACTATATTTACCTAAATCTCAATTGAGTCAAATTAAAATTAAATTCGAGTCAATTTTTTTTAACTGATTGTTTATTAATCACGGCCGTCGTGTATACTTAGTCTGGCCATATATACTGTTAAAATTTAAAGCTGTCATTTTTAGTTCATTGGGTTTTCTCATTTTTGCGCCAATACTTTGTACATTATTTTGTGATATTAAAATGGAGTGGGGTGATAAAGAGAACCGAATCGCTGTGATTGCATTACACAAAGTAAGTATGAAGCCAATTGCAATTTTTAAAACTCTCCATACGCTTGGCATTAGTAAAATGTTTGTGGACCGGGCTATTAATAGGTACAATGAGACCTCCTTCTGTTGGTGACAGAAAAAGATCTGGCCGTCCACGTAGCGTTCGTACGATAAAGGTGGTCAAAGCAGTAAGGGAAAGAATTCGAAGAAATCTAATAAGGAAAGGATTAGAAGAAGTAGAGGATTTGACCAGGGAGGAGGTGGGTAGGAAAAGGAAATATCCTTTTGTTTATTCCCTGTGTCCATAAAATTGTTGCTGATGCCTGTGGGAATCATTCACTTATCAGGGGACACACTTGCTAGTTTTTACCTTTTCCCATTAAAATCATTGGATATAAAATATAAATACATTGTGATTAAAAATAAATTGATATGTGAATTATATTGTATACACAGTAAACGACATGTTTAACACTTCATTAAACTAAATTAAAACATTCATATAATGTCAGACAAGTAATAAAATAAGGATAATGTAAGGAAGTGGTTTTAATAGAATAATTAATTAGGCTAACTAGTAACATTCATTACACAACAACAAAACGTATATTGAGTGTTCTTGGAAATAACAGAGGATACAAACAATTAATTATGAACTGAACAACATTACTTAAAGTCCTCAGAATTAGACCTCTATCAATTCTTTACATAGTATGAAACAAAGTCGATTCCGCTGTCTGTTCTCTAAGATCTTTCAAACCATGCGAGGGATTTTAACGCGGTTTTCATCAATAGATAGAGTGATTCAAGAGGAAGGTTAACATGTATAATACATACATATTATATTAGAGAAAAGCAGAGAATCAAGCAAAAATTTTAGATGTATGTCAGTGGCTCGAAATCACTCCAATTGACAGACATGACTTCACTGCCAGAGTTGTTAAAGAAAAATGTCAATATCTGACGGATTTCTTCACCAAACCATGTGTGTGGCAAATGTTATCTACATTTATTTTTCAAGTAAGAAATTACAAAAATACTTGTTCACAAACGAAACATAGCAGCACACGATGCAGCCACTATTATTGATCTCTATGAATAATATTTGGAAAGATAATTAGGATTGATAACCGTTACGGATGAGTTTAGAATCAAATCAATTTATTAAGGTGGTACGAAGTTCGCCGGGTCATCTAGTATATCTATAAATATCGACAGACCGATACCTATCCTAACGACATTTAATTTAAAATAAAAACAAAATTAAAATTTTTGGAGCAACTCACGATGTTGATTTACATACAACAAAAAAAATATAATGCAGAATAATTTTAATTTCCGACTTAAAGTAGACGCTCTTTACCGGATTTTACTAACGTATTTTGTTTGTTCTGGCTAAGAAGTAAGAATTTAGTTCTCAGGTTGTGCCACTATACGGAGTTTTCAGCGACCATCTTATGTATACTGATAAATTAAATTAAAGTTTCTGTTTGTAAAGTCAACATAAAAATTCTGTACTAAAGGCATATGACGATTTATATAACTTATAAGGAAAATGTGATGCACGCGTTAATACGCACGGATAAGGTACGAAAACGAATATACTCGATATTAGGGGAAGCGTAAAAGAAGCACCTATGATAGACAAATTAAGAAACAAAAGGTTAGCATTGTATGGACATGATATCAGGACGAAACAATGGGACAACAAGTAGTGTTTTAGTCCTGAGTATGGAGGGGTACGTCGTTAGGCGTAGGCCTATGAGATGGACGGATTGCGTGAATAGAAATAGTGATAGAACTTTTACTGGTCAATACCTTATTTTATAAGAAAAAACTAAGAGAGTAATTTAATTTGCACAAAAGAACCAAGGTTCAACAGAATCAAGTAAATAACCCACGGAATCTTGAATAAAATTATGCGTCGCCTTATGGTATATATAGATGAAACGCCACCGTGTATAGATGGTGGTAGCAACTAAATAATTATAGTTTTTATTAATTTTGCGCGATGAACACATCAAATATTGGAAATGTGATTTCGTAAAAAACATATTTTTGTGCGCTTAAAGTGTATAAACGCTGGCTAAACCTAACGAGATGGATCAAAATCTCAGCTCTAAACAGCAAACTATTCAGGAGATCACTAAATATAAAAGACCAGTAATACTACTCCTAACGTGGAACTTCCATTTTCTCTCTTAAAACTCGCACACTCCACGAGGATACTAACACGACGTTCTTACCTACCACCTAGTTAGATACTCGCTGTTTGTGGAAAAGAATAACCAACATCGGGTTATATTTCGATCAGCATTGGTTATTTAAGTAAAATTCTTATTTTTAAACGGCTTTAAAAGGAAAAAAAATAACATATTAATCGGCGGAGACGATACGAGATAGACAGTCGACATAAATTAATAGTTCATGATGTTCTTAAAGGTCATTATTAAGCGCCTTTTATAATTTTCTTACAACACATATCTTCCAAGGTAATGTTTTAGTGTAATATGATTATGACATAATATGAATCAATAAATAAAACGCTGCAATTGGCTTATTAAGTTAAACTAAATTAACAGTCCCACTAGACTGTTATCAGTTTTACTCTAGTCGGATATCGTTAGGAACACACAAACTATCCTGAGGATGGCTTCTTCTAATGAGTTTACTCCTCATAAATATTCTACAGCTAGCTCCTTATAAATATTACTTTTGTGCGTATGTAGTGCTGCTAGTTTTATCAATAAATTTTCTTGAGGCTGCTGAGTGTAAACTACGTACTGCGAAAATGTTCGATTTCAAAACTTGCAAAAGGTTTCTCGAAATACTTGGTAAGCATGGCATTACAATTCATATCAACGTTCTGATTTCTAAATGATATTAAAAGGAACTAGAGCAAGCGTCCATTGGGTCTCGCGTCGGATCGTTACTGATCCTCCTTGCGTGATGTACGCCGGACCGCATTACATACGCTGAACGTGGCAAACGGCCAACACCCATCAATCGGATTGACTGCATCTTTTCATCATGATGGCAATCTATTAACCATTTTTTTTTATTTTACTTAAATAAAAAAATTAGATTTTGAATTAATGAATAATAGTTAGCTTCCACACTAGAAGAAGTTAATATAATACTATAAATGATTTTAACTAGATTTTTAAGAGTTATAACTAGAAAGTAGTGTACAGTCGTTTTTAATTCTAGTGATAATTGTTACATTTAGTTCAATTCAGTAGCTCACATTCAGTTCAACGGCTTGCACTAACTACTTAAATTTCTGTGGTCATGTCCGTGCTACTTTAAGCACAACAGTTTAAAAACACAAAGCATTTACCGTTGTAGGAAGCGATTATAAATTTAAGCGTTTCTGTTACAATATCTATACATAATACGGAAGAAGTTCAGGAAAGAATATCGGTTTTACGATCTACTCCAATAAAAACAAACCTCTATTTAAAGCTGTAGTATCGACCTGTTTGTTGTTATTGTAGGAAGTTGCTATAGATATCCAAATATTCTGCGTTTCGTCTCCTAGTTTTTCCTTTCCTATCATTTTCCAATAAGAGAAGGATGGGAAGGATGTTTTGACAGAGGAGGGGATGGATAGAAAAGGGAAATATCGTTTTTTTATTAATCCTTTCGTCTGTCCCTTAAAGGTAGGCAATGTTTCTGCAACTCGTTAGCATGTTGCAGATGCCTATGGGTAGCGCTCATTTATTATCGGATGACCCGCTAGCTCGTTTGCCACTTTCTTCTACGACAAAAAACCGTTGAAACTAGGTAAATATATCAAAAATTTGCAATTGATATTACGTTATTTTTTTATCCTTCGCGAACGCTGTGTTCTTTACAACGGGTGTCTTAAATTTCATCGTGGTTTGTCCGTCGTTTCCATTTGTGTTCGTAACAATAATACTTCTATACAATAGTTTGTATGTTAAATTTGTTGCGTAATTTCAAAACTAATTCAAATTGAAAATAAAAAACTATTTATTGATTTACTGAAGACTACAAAACTGTTCTTTTTGATGTTACATAAATACTGTGTTCGTATAGAAATTATCACGATTTTATAAAATAGGAGCGTGAATTAGATATATTTTTTTTTATAATACTTCTATACTTAGGAGTCGATAGCGATCTTTTAAATTAAACAGTTACATCCACTTACCAAACGCACTACTGAAGCGGGAACATTTGTCTTGTATTATTAGTTCATATTAAAACTAGTCAGATACCTATAATAACGAAGTTCACAATTTGACGGTGACATATACATAATAAATAAATATAATAAATCAGCCTTTTTCTAGAATGTTCCCCACTGCAGGGGCACAGGCCTCCTCTCCGAGAGAGGGAAGGGGCCGTAATCCACCACGCTGGCCCAGTGCGGGTTGGTGGATGTCGCATGTCTTCAAATTTATTGGTTCTAAGACATGCCGGTTTCCTCACGATGTTTTCCTTCACCGTTTTTGGAGCAGTGGTGATGAAATAAATTAACACAAAGTTAAGCGCCTGCCTGGGTTCGAACCCGTGACCTACACAGTACGTAAGTCGGGGACTAAACCACTGAGCCACCACTGCTCACATATACATAGATGTATGGATTTAGAAGAAGCAAGAGAGGTTTGGGAGGACCATGCTAAATGGAAATCGGTAACTGCCTACTCACTTTACGTGATTGCATAACTACAAGATTAAATTTAAACATTTAGAACAGAATATTTCGAACACGAGTATTGTCATTTTTTATTACGAATTGTCGATACTTGATGATGACGCGTGCACTTAACTGTAAGGTAGCAGTAAGTCCTCGTTTTGGTTCTAACCTGGCCGAGTTCATTAATTTAATCTAACTTACGAAAAATTACTTGGGACATCTACAGGATTTCAAAAATAAATAAAAAAGGTTAAAACCATAAAATCAATCCATGAGTCTTTTTGTTACTGCCACCGGTATTTTAAACAATACAAGACGGAGTATGATTTTCACAAATTGTTTATCGTCTAAACGTTACTAAGGTCACAATTACATTGAGGCGGCAACCTTCACGGCCTCGCTGGCGGAGGCGTTGCAGATGTCAGTTTCTTAACCGATTGAAACTTTTATTGCACGCCATGTCTATTTCTAGACTCGGATCCACTTCAAGTCGATTTATTGAACGATAGGAAATTATTTATTGCATGGAATCATGACAGCGATACGAATGAATTGAATGATTACGTCTAAACAAAATAACAACGCACGAAACATTCTAAGGACACAGTTGGCAAAGTACAATGATGTACATATTTGTACCCTCTTTAATATACTTATTTTAATTTTACTGCAGCTGTATGATTCAGTAGAGATGGTTGGCACGTTAATATGTCTACAAAATGAATGGGGATATAGGCACAATAGTGAGCAGCCAGTATGTGTCTATCAAGGCGCATTTGGAAATATTGCAATAATGCTTTATTTGGTCGCAATTTAATGATTGAAATTAAGAGAATTGAGTTTGGTGGAACAAGGCATGCTAGTAAAAAAATGTGAAACGCTTGGTACACTAGGATTATTTGTACATGTTAAAAGCATGAATATAAAAAGGCTAATTTATGTTACAAAAGTGAGTGGCATGCCTATAGAATAAAAAAAGTCAACCTTGGTTAATTCATTCAACTTAGTTGGAATGGTTATACAAAATATTACTAAATTATCTACAGAATTTGCTAATATTGCTATTTTAAAAAACATTCTTAAAATAAAGATTATGAACTCTATCACCTGGCTATTACAAGTGGCAATCCAAGAGTGTATCTGATAATTTATTATCATAAAGATAGTAAATTAATGAGATACAAATTAATTTAAAGAAGGGTGATATAAGGAGTACCAGTAACGGACGAGCATGTATGCATAGATCTATGGATAAGTAGATGAAACGAGAGAGGTGTGTCAGAATCACCCGTCAGTCGTATGCACCATTTGCATACGATCGATGGGCCATCCCCAATCCATAATCTCTGCCTACCCTTCTGCATATAAATCACTTTAATCATAGAACTGATATGTAACTTGTAAACACAATTCTCAAAAAATTGATGAAAATTATTTTAAATGATTAGTTAAACATTAAAATTTTATTAAGAGATATTTAAAGATAACATTATCGTTTGAAAAAAATGATATTCAAGATTAGCAGTGACACTTAATGGTTTTAACAATATCTTTGTTAAAACCATTAAGTTGCAATTTTTCTGAAACACAGAGTGATCTCTGCCTAGCCATCTTAGTATATAAGTTAGTAGTAGGGGACTAGTATTCTGAAATTGCACAAATATGCACATATTTTGTAGGGCATATTAGCCAGGGCATGGGATAACTCAAACCTATGTGTATGTCGGATTTTCATTATGTAATGAATTAATGATGCCAATGCTTTTAAATCAGCCTGATCTGAGACTGCAATAAAATAGCAGTTATCTGTCAGAGCATCCATATATAAAAGTTGATGTGTGTGTGTCTATGTATGCATGTTCTATATAGAATCCAAACCGGCTAGAGCAATTTCAATAAAATTTTCATAGCCTAGAGTATGGTAGCAATAAGTAGTAAATAGTCACTACAATTCAGTACAGGGATTTTTTTAATCATGTGATCCTATATTGATTGAATTACATATCATATTATTTCATTAGCAGAACCGCAAGCAGGGCTAAGCTCAACATTTGTCAAATTCAGACTTACAGAGTCTATTTTATAAGGGTTATTAAATAAATATATGATCACGCCTGTAACCCAGAGGGGTAGGCAGAGATCATGGATTTCCATTTGGGGCAATCCTAACACACCTCTCTTGATTCTTCTACATTCATACATCTATGCATACATGCTCATTGGTTATGGGTGCCCTTTTTTAGTAAAGTGGCTTATTAAACTAAATCTGATCAATATAAGTTCTCGTAGGGCATCAACTACCAACACTGCCACCTACTTTTGCTACATAAATTTGTTTCGTTATTCTCTCATCATTCAACATTCAACATTTTTAATCCTATCATTCAAATAACTATATAGTATACAACTATCTATACATATCATAAAAATGTAACTAATCACTGTCTGTACATGGAAGATATTTGAGAAAAACTATTCTTGGGGCCTTCAAAAATGCAATAAAAACCAAAAAACAATTATTAGAATTTTTGTCTGTGTGTTTGTTACCGCTAATCTCAGAAACGGCTTAACCGATTTGGGTGCGGTTTTCATTAATCTATTGTGGTAAGTTTCATTAAGCGTTTGTCTCAAGCGTCTCAATCGGTTTATAAATAAAAAAGTTATATCAATTTTACTGTGCTACGGCCATATTGTGTCACCCCCACATACGAGAAAAGGGCAGGGAGATGATGAGGTTACGGTACTATTAAGTAGGTAATATCATTTTGTTTAAGTAAAATTGCAGGGTGGGTGAAACCACGGGGCACAGCTAGTATTAAATATAATTATAAATTAATTCATATCTTTTATTAAAAATATATTTTCTAAGAAAATATATAGCAGTAAATTTTATCAT
The DNA here is from genome assembly GCA_000931545.1 of Papilio glaucus. Lineage (NCBI taxonomy): Eukaryota > Metazoa > Arthropoda > Insecta > Lepidoptera > Papilionidae > Papilio > Papilio glaucus. Next base: position 76,165 of record JWHW01030920.1, on the reverse strand, counting down.
GCCATTCAATATTCATCAACCAGCAGTATTTTTGAAATTTTGAAACTTTAGTTTTTAAACTTTTACAAATTGTCTAATTATATCTTTTATACGATAGATTAAACGTAAATAATTCCCTATATATTTTGTTCAATACATTAGAAAAAATATTTTAATTAATATATCAATCAAAAGGGAGCAACAAAAATGCTTAATAATTAAAAGTATGGTAAAATTGTATAACTACTATTAAACTCCTTAAAATATCGGACTTATTTACTGTTAGCAAGTGTTTTTATTTTATATTTTCTTAAAAATGAAGTATGAGCGAGAGTTTTCATGTTTATAAATACATAAATGTGGTCATTATCTATAATTATAAGACTTATGGTACATGTGAACGGAAATTCGCGGACATAGAATTTAGCCAAAAGTATTAGTTATAAAAAGCAAGAGGAACAGAACGTGTCGTATGGTGGGAGAAAACTGCTATTTATAAATAAAAAAGCTGAGAACCTCCGTTAAAAAAATGAAGTACTTACCTAACATACAATATATTTGAAAGTAGTTCGTAATTAGCAGGTCATATCTCACTATTCCTCACAATTAATCAAATTCACAAAACGAGATGTTCTTTTAGTTTTTGCTCGCAATAAAAATAAGATAATACGATTTTTTTAACAAAACACCGCCCACATCATCCAAACAATTTCTAAAAACGTTTTAGATAGCTTTTGTACTTTAGAAAGTCTTATTCAAATTTAAAGGTTGAGTATGAGGGTTTTACACTAATATTTTTGCAATGCCTAAATCACAACCATTAAAACTGAATCCTAACCAATCCTAACTAAACTAGTCTGAAACACTCGCAGTACAACAATGTCAAAATGACATGAAAACATTTGACACTTCTTGACAAAGATTCAAGTCGGCATCGATCATTTTGTCAGGAAATAGTAACAGAGATTGAAGCTTATAAGAGATAAGTAGAAATTAACAATATTCCAATGGTTTTCCTTTTGAGGCATCTCTTATTGATTATAACTAGGATCCGTTATAGAGTTCGACTCTTTATGGAAGTCTTCTAACTTTCTTTCATTTCTGGAACAATTGTAAATCCACGAACTGTAGCAGAAGGTAAGTATAACTATTTTCTTGTCTAAAGTAGAGACTTTAAAATTAATTGGTATGTAATGACCATAACCATTTATAGAATTCAATGTCCTCATAACCAAAGGAGTAAGAGTAACAACACGATCATCAATGTGGCGACTTTAGAAAGAGGCGTTTTTTAACCAGTTGGTGTGATTAGAAGACAGGCCTCTTCAAAAAATCGCTACATTGATCAATTCGTTGCTACCTACATGCAGTAGAAACTCAATAGACCGATAATAACTATTTCATAATCTTATAACTCATTTTACATGCAATGCGCTGGCTTGGCCTTTTGCCGCCAAGTCACTTTCACAGAATTCAAGACTCTCAAAAGAATATATATTAAAAAATCACCGTTCTACCTTTACCCATATTATAAACGAGATTTTTTTATTTTTCTAAACCAATAATGTAACGTAACCGTAACACTAAAAATTAATCAATAAAAAGGAAAAGTGTTGTTCTATTTTGTAATGGAAAGTCTACTTGGTGTTGATTTATATTTATAGCAATAGCAACACTTGTCTGTCAACCACACAACCATCCACAACATGTCATAGAGATTTATTTTATTTTGACAAATATTTGACATTCATATTTTGCTCTAGTGAGTGTTGTAGGCGTTTCTAGATTATTTTATTTATTTACATTTATTTAAAATATTTAATATAAAACTATAGTCTAGGAAGACATGGATACCGTTGTAAAAAGTATGCTAGAAGAAGATCCTGAAGAGGAAAAGAAGGTATATCAGAACTCACAAAATTAAAATTTATAAATAATAATAGAATTTTAACCATATTTATGTAATTAATAATGCATTTATAAATTATGAATTTGTGTAAATTATTATCAAAGTACTAAATTTATTGTTGGGTTGATTTTGGAGGTGGGAATATGGACTGAATAAATCACAATCCATTAAAAAGAACTAATAACTTTGTTAATCCCCACTTTATTTATAGTAGAAATTTGTGCTGGCGGCGGTGGCGGATAGTGATAGTGGTCAAGGCTGTGCTATTCAAAACTTGTAGTAGTGTTTGTAGTTATTTCTTTCAATTACTACTCAAAACCTGTTGTAATATTCAGGCAGCAACTTTTGTGTATACATAGATTTCAGCTATTTCGGTAATGGCTTTGATTTGGATGAAATTTTGATATGGTTTTTATTTTTAAATTTACATAGGTATATAGGTGTCCAGAAATTGTGAATTGCATTATAAATAAATCTAATTTTAGAGTATCATCAACCATTGCCATTGATGGATGATAGATTGGTTGACTATAATGCCTGGCCTAACCTATAAAATTTCTGTGAGATGAAGTTAGTTGTCATTATTCAAATGCTAATAACTATGTCATAATATAAAACTTGATCTTGTGATGATGGAGATGTCAATGAACAGTCCATAGCTAATGCTAATTTATGTGAACAGTGTATGAAGTTTTGGCATAAGTTATATTATTTAATAATTCATCTAGTAATTATTTTTATTTTTTCTTTGCAGGGCCTAGTACTCTTTGGACGAGATTTGTCCACAATTCCATGTTTTCGTGAAAGCTTTCTATATGGCATCAGCAGTGGTGTTGGAGTTGGAATAGCATCCTTTTTTAAGACCTCAAAACCATTATTGTCACAGCATATTGGAATCGGAGCATTTACAATAACTACATTGATTTATTGGTCATATTGTAGATACATGTGGTCAAAACAGAAATTTGATGCTCAGTTACTACAGGAAGCTTTAAAAGATAAAATTAGGTATGAGGGAACAGTTGTTGAAAAGGAAATGGAGGCAAAAGGAATTTTGAAGTCAGCATAGAAGTATTAGTTATGTATGTATATTTTGTACAATACTGTAAATTAATTTAATTAATTACAGTTCCTAGATTAAGGGAAATGTAATATGCTTTTGAATATGAAAGTTGTTTTTAGCTTGTAGATAATAAATTATGTAAACAACATAATGGTGAATTTTCAATGAACCACAATGTACAATGTAAATATAAAGGATATGAATGTGAATTTTGTATATGTCATAGCACATACTCTAAAACATCATGACTTCTTAAATCAAGATATAATAAAAAAAATATGTTTAAAAAAAACAACTTCAAAAAATAAACAGTACAAATTAACTTAAAGATTTAATTAAATATACCTCTAATACAAACCTAATACCTTTAATAGTCATAAAATACTATTAGTAGTAGTCAGTAGTAGTCAAATAGTATTTTATGTATATTAAAAGTATTAGGTTTGTATAAGAGATGTATTCAATTAAATCTTTATTAAGTTATTTTGTACTTTTTAGTTTTTGAAGTCGTTTTTTTTTAAACATAGTTTTTTTAGTGTCTATAATACATAAAAACAAAAAAAAGTACATAGTACTAAACACATAGCTAAGCCTAGCCCTCTACTGCGAGGCTTTTGAAATCACTTGCGCGTAGTTTTTACTTACTTTGTGGTTTAATCTCTTGATATCTTCTAAACTATTGGACAGAATGATATAGGTCAAAGGGCAATTATAATCTACATTAAATTATATTGATGATTAACACATTTAAATGGATAAGGATTTATACCGAACGCGAATAATAGCGTAGTAAGTGGCGTATGCGATTTAATTAATGTTTCCTAAGAAAAAAATGGTTATTGTGAAATAACCATACAAGATATATGGCATCTCGGACTTTTATTTACTTATTTAAAGGGCTACAAATATTTCATACATTATTTTAATGTAAGTCCTATAGTTTTGCCAAGAAAGTAAAACTCAACGTTGTCAAATTATGCATTATTAAGAATAACACAAAAACTACTGGTCGGATCTTAAATAAAAAAATGGGACCAAATGTCGACCTCTAGCTGTCGAACAAAAAAAGAATCATCGAAATTGGATCATACATCACGGAGTAATCGATGTACATACATAAAAAAAAAACCATCAAATTGATAATTTCCCTTCTTTTTGAAGTCGGTTAAAAAGATCGAGAGTGGGTTGACATGCGGTAGAGTGAAACTTCTTTCTGGTTAATTTGTAAGAATATGAGATAAATACACTATGAAGATTGTAAATAGCAAGAGAGAGCGATTGATCAACAATTTTTTTATTGATTGAAGTAGGAATTAACCTCTTTTAGAGAGATAAATTTTAGCATTAAAATTTACATTTTAGTATATATATAAATGTTCGATTCAATATAAAAATAAATAAATTGCAGCACTTAAATTTCGCTCAACGGGTGTCGGTGATACTTGAGTAGCTTTTACTCCGTGTCTCTTACATATCATGCATTTATCAATCACTGATTTTACCAATGTTCTTATGCTAACATCAATTTCTTTCTTAAATTTCTGATCATATATTGCTGCCAGCATGGAGAAATTGAGTACCTATATTACTGTTCCACCTCTCTTCGTATGATGACGTTTGTTGCTGGCAGCGCAGCTGGAGTTATCTTCGTATTCTGTAAACATCAATTCTCCTTTTTTCTTGTTGTCTTTGTTGTGAGCGTTGTGGATAAACCGTAATATTATTATACTATCGTTAATATTATTTTGGAGTACTCGGAAAAATAGCATAAATAATTTGCCATACTCTAATCAATGCATGCGTTAACACAAGCCGTGTTTTTAAGTTCTTAGCAGGCTTCCTTTTCTTCTACCACCTCGCTCACTGCAGGCTCAGCTCGGGGCGTTGGCGCACCTCCGGCGGGCCTTCCCATAACTTTGTTTCGAGCTCCTGATGACTGTTGTAGCCTCTGGATGGCAGGTCCGCCGCATGACCCGCCACTTATTGCGTCCCAAATCAAATTCCAATGTAATTTTTCGTGCTCACGCTACCCTGGTTGGGATTTTGGTGAATGTTTCGATTTGTGGATGGTTTCATTTGAGTATGCAGGTCCGAAGTATATTGAAGATGCGAATGGTTTTAACCACTGTCGAGCAATTGCAATTCGATGTTATAAAACAATTTGGCTAATTCCAACTTAACAATGGCTTGTTCTCGCGGAGGAAATTTTTTAAAAGTGTCAGCATAACTTAGAAACAAATTGTCGGTGACGTCATATTCTCTTCTGTTTTTGGCATTTAAAAATTGTGAAACACTCTCATCATCACTATTATCTGCCGATCGTTTTTTCTCGCTATATGAAATACCTGGTGTTGATGCCGTTGATGTATTAGCTGCTGATTCTAGAGGATGGATAGGATATGTTAAGCCTTGTGACGATAATGTTGATGGTAGTGATAAATTAGATTGTGACGTCTTAGCTCTTGTACCTACTTCTACAGAATTTAGTGAAGGTGTATCAGTGCGTAGAGCAGGCTGTTTAGCGTTTGACAGGTTCGTAGAAGATGATTTTGGCACATTAGAGTTATCTAAAAATGAAAGTTGTGACGACCAAATATAATTGATATTTTTTTTGCCAGAACCTGGTGCATTTTTAAGTTGTTTTTTGTATTTTGAGTAGCCGTCTCTCACAGTCTTCCATTTCTTGTTTGCGGCTTCACCTGTAGTAGCAAAAAAATAATTCGATATTAGTCGCTAATTAAATATATATACCAACAGAGTAAATGTGGAGGTAGTCCAAAGTTTGTTATAGATAAATATGGAATCTCTCAACTATGTGGGGAGTATCGACGGAAAACATCTCGCTATTAAATGTCCTAACAATGGATCGAATTATTTTTTACTTAAAACGTTTACTTAAACGGCAAATCACTGCGCTACCACCAAAACCCCTTCCGGGAAATTAAGACAGTACACCGCACTGTGGTGTACGCTACGAATAGGCTGAAA
>JWHW01030920.1:59006-69786 GCA_000931545.1 Papilio glaucus | reverse complement strand
TTTTTTTTCTAAAAATTGAAACTTTAAACTGCTCTGGTGTAAAGTTTCAAAAATGTCGCTTAATACAATTAGCCCGGAACCCGTCGATATGTCACCGACCGATTGTATGAGTAGACACATTATAATCGAGCTAGGCAAATTCTAAACACACACATTGTCAGTTTAACGTTATAATTAATCGTTAAAATAAATATAATTAATGTCAATTTGCCGTTTCTTTCCTAGGCACTTTAAGGCAGGACTATTTATCTATAGACATGAATGTCTTTCTACAAAAAAAAATATACACACGAATTGATAACCTCCTCCTTTTTGAAGTCGGTTAAAAACGAACTTTGAGCGCTAATTGTCGAAACTTGAGACCCGCTTTTTGATTCTTTGTCTGTCATCTTTTAGTCAGTCGCTAAAACAAATAAATGTTATTTTATTGCCAATTATTTGCGTAGCATTAGTAACTAAAATTATACATACAATTAAATAGTTGCAAAACTAAAATTACACAAGTTATTTATTTTACAATATGGGACAGTAAATTTATTTTCCATCATGGGATAGTGAAAAATTACGAATAAATAATTTTCATCTTTATCAACTGGATTTAGACGTCAAAAACAATATTACACAGGTTTCTTATATACTAAAAATGATATAAAAAATACATATCGTCGACTCCACTAATAATTATTTTTTACTGTCTTCAACTCCCACTCAATGGTGGGAGTTGAAGACAGTTGACAATTCAAAATAAATATCATTTTTATGTTTAGTTTAGTATGTAAATGCAATCTATAAATTTAGTTACTAATGTTACGAAAATCACAAAGATTTGGCGTGGGTAACGAGTTCCAAGACCAATCAGCGCGCACTTTTCGTTTTGTCGAACGACATTTTTATCATATTCACAATATGCCTACCGTACTTCTCCCCACTACTAATTTTCGGAGATGTCGTTGCTGGTAACCTTAATGACGGTTTTTACAGCTTCATCTGATACAGAGCTCGCGATCCGAGTGATCTTGAGCTAAAAGTAAAACATTCTAAATCCCTAATGTCTATCTAGGGGCCTAGTTGCTGGATTTAGCAGCTATCGGTGTGGATGATGTGTCTAATCAAGTTGAACGTGTTACCGTCTAAGATTATAATGACGTCTACTAAGTAGGGGTGTTGTCTACGTGATCATCGAGGGAAGGAGCGTACCTGTCCCCCGACGGTCGTTAAATGTTTTAACGAGCGTCTGGGGGCGGTGAGGACCGCCCTTTACCGCGGGTGCGATTTGTGTTCGCGATGCGTATCTGTCGCCGTACTCGTAGGCGAGGACGGTAAGAGTTTTGTCTTGCCTGTGCTATGGTTTGAGTCTCCTCATGATCGCGGTGGATCAGTAGGACGTGTTTAGGTCTGCGTTTGGCGACTGTAGACTCAGGATTTGGAATATAGTCAGCGGCCTGAACTATGAGAGGGTTGGGATGTGTAGCAGCGCTTTCGAAGTAGCGCTTCGAGAGTTCCCGGAAATGCTCTTGGATGGTGTCCATTTTTAGGTCATTATGTATATCTTCGTTGCGCTGGAACCATCGGGCCCCAACGGCTTTTCGAAGGAAGCGGTTTTGGATAATTTGGAGGTGGTTGATCTTATAAGTGTGTACGTGAGCGAATACTACGCTCGCGTAGGACATTACGGGGAGTATGCATGACTTGTAAGCAGCAGTTTGTACCGTAGGGAAAGTTTGCTTGAAGAGCATGTGAGCGGGTGCAGTTTACTGTTAACAATGGATGCTTTACGCCGGATCTCTTTGAGGTGAGCTGTGAAATTAAGTTTTTCATCTAACGTGACACCTAGGTACTTTGCGGTTTTCCGCCATGGGATAGGTTGACCGAATAGGGAGATTTGTCCTAATCTGCGCGATGGTTTAGGGCGTCCTGGTCGGGTGCATCGACTAAAGTGCATTGTTACACTTTTTTCGGGGTTAATTTCTACTCTCCATTTAGTAAACCACTCGGCTAGTCGAGTGGCTGCGGCCTGGAGGCGTAGAGTGACTCTACCTAGGTGTCGAGTACTTCTTCCCAGTCCCCATTAGAAAGTGACTGAAAATTAGGAGTGAGGCGTATTGATCGTAACAGATACAAATCACAGGTATTCGTAAATACTAGATAACAGTTGTTCCTGTGATATCATATATCTGTTAAAAATATCATTCATAATTCACAATACTCAATCACAGTCTGCACTACACTCTTCACAAAACAAGAACTGTTCCTCCTGTTATCTGTTATTTCTTCTACGTATGTATTAATATGTCTCGCTATGACATTACCTCATATATTATTTTATAATGTTGAAAGTTAAATATCTATTACATGCATATAATTATATTATGAATGAAAAAAATCTAAATAATGGTAAAATAGTTTTTTATTCGTAGTAAACTTAATTGACACGAAATATACTTGTATTCAATGAATTAAAAGTCCTAAGCCAGACAATAATGTACTAGTACTCATATTTGTGCTTTGTGCTGTACATGTTTATTTTCTGATAGAACCGTGTTAAGAAATATAACAGGCTGTTATTTAATAACAGATATTGATATTTGTTATTACTGCGTAAGAGTAACAGGATTAACAGATATCTTTTTTACTTTTGTATAACTTGTATTTGTATTTTGTACATTCAAAGGTGAGCGTTTAAACGAAAATCACTTTAAAAAGTTCGCTTTTGCTCACATTTACCAAGATTGTAAAATGTGGTTTTATGTGTAACGTACCTTTTAATATTGTAAATACGTCTTTCAATTGTCTTTTAATGAAATACAAACAATGAAACCAAACAAAATGGTTTTTGCGAAGGATTTATTTCTTGTAACATTAAGAAAATGCACGTGGCAAATAGTACGTTCAACGTACTGTGTGTATATCGATTGATTGATTTCTTATCGATTGATTGCGTTGGGACGACCGACGATGCATGCACAAATTCTAAAGTATTGTGGTTGCATGAAAGTAAGAGTTTTTTTAATAACGGTTATTAAATAAACATATCGTTTAAACACACGTATAAATATAAGCCGTATATCACAACTCTAGTAAAAGGGATTCACCAAAGAACCGACAGCCGGGTGCAGCGCACTCGTCATCGATCATAGAACACTTATACTCAACAGTCATCGATCAGGCTCAGGCTCAGCTGTACTGACTGACATGCTGAATATTCGACTTGTAAGTCACATCATACGCTCGATGTAAGTACTTTACATTTACAAGTTGATGGCAGTGTCGCCTCTCTCACGGCGGCAACTCGCCACCTAAAGAGTAAGGGGTGTGTTTTTCATTCAGGCCCATTATAAGCCAAATAACGCCTGCTGCTTATTTTTTTTATAATCAAATCTAAATCGTATAGAAAATAGCACTTTATTGTTATAATTACAAATTTATTATAATAACTTATAATGAATACTTACCACTTTCATTCAGTTCTCTTCCTATGGATTCCCAAGTTTCAGTTTTTAGTACAATATTTTTGTATTGCGTATGCCCAACGTCATATAAAAAACTGTAGCCCCGAACAATTTCTATCAATTTTTCCACTTTTTCCATTTTTTTAAATGTATTTTTTTCCATTTTTATTATATATAATTTAAGTAAGAATTCATAAAGATGGCGTCACGTCAAGTCGCCGTCGACGTCGAGCTCGGCGGCACTCGGCGCGCGCGGGTTCGGCCCTGTGTGTGGCTCTATGTGACATACTGAGTAGGGATGCCCGATCTGAATCGATATTCTGGAAGATCAATTCACGGTCATACGGTCTAACGATTTTTTTAATCGATCCAAGGGAATGCGATCTTCACCTAGATCGAATCTCATAAAAAATCGCATGATCTTTGTATATCTATCGTATTGGTGAGAGGAAAGAATAACGACAACAAAGTAAGATTGCCTATAATTTACTTATACTTACAAATTTAATGAGATAAGATTAGTTTCGAGTTACTTCAAAAGCGGTAACTTATAAAATACTAGTGATCCGCCTCAGCTTCGCCCGGGTAACCGTTTCGGAGTCTATGGGGAACATGCACACATGGGCTTTTACATACATAGATGTGTACCTGTAAAAAACAAAAAAAATAAAATTATTTAAACTTTCGTGAGACATATTTTAACACACTAATTAAACCGGCTTTACTCACGCGTGGTTCGGTGTATGTGCCGACTAGTTTCGAGCCCTTCGGGGGCTCGTAATAGTCTAGATCCCGTGCGGATGTCAAAATTATTACTGTTGAAGAGTTTTAGTGTAGATAGTTGGAATTTATAATGCAACATCCAATGATATTATAATACAATAGATATTTCATTAGCGGTCGAAAAGTGAAGACCCGAAAGCGTCATAATTAGGACGCTTTAGCTTACGTCATGTGTTTACATTTACGCTTAAGTGACAAACATTAGCTTTTATATTTTTTCTTATTATTTTAATTATGCTATCATTTTTTCATCACTTGACATGTGTGAATGTTGCTGTCACTGCTTTGGAACTTTTGACCGGTAATTTTGTATGAGTATAAATTATTATTGGTAACACTGGTTTTATAACTTTCAAAACATAATTTGGAAAGTTTCATTGCATACCGTAATAGGCATAGGTATTGTGCTTTCCTTTTTTTATAAATAAAATAGCGATACGATCTTCCGAGGTTGAATAAGATCGATTCAATGCAATGTGATTAAATTGTGAATCGATTCACAAGGTTACGATCCAGCATAACGATTCAAAGCAAAAAATCGGGCATCCCTAATACTGACTGCACGTACATGCCGGTCGGCGTCACGTCGCCGTCTCGAGTCCTAAGTCCCAATACATTCGCTGTCGCTGTGTGGCGCTGCCGGCAAGTCGAACATAACACAAAAGCATAAAACAGATAACGTTAAAACGTTAGTACAGCGCCGATGTCAGTCGTTAATAGACATGTTATGTTGTGTACGGAATTCATTTCTCGAAATAGTTAATCGTACTTGAGATTATTTAATGGAACAATGGATACAATAGACGATATCATCGCTAAGCCCATCCAAAAAATACTGGTGTTTTTTGTAAATGGAAAAAAGGTAAGGCTACATGTATATGATAACTTTTTCTTTATCTAAATTAAATCTTGCTTCAACTATATTTGTTTCTTTTATATAAATTATTATGCATATTATCACAATATGCATATAATCTTAATACGAGCTACATACATATTTTTAATTCACAGAATTCTTGCCATTACGTACGTTGTGTAACATTGTATAATAAACAAGTATTTAAGCTCTAAGATTTTATGTCAAACTACCTGTTCCCGCGACATGGTCCGCGTGAGAGTCAATAAATCGAGAAACCTGTACGAAAATACATTTGCGAGTTGACCGAACAACAAATTCAAGGGATTGAAATTTTGTTATCCTTATATTAAGGTTTTCGTTATATTAAGTAAAAAAAGAAAAATGACCATTTTCACGATATTTGTTCTATTATATCTATTAGAGTATTCTTATTACAGAACGTACCACCACACTACACCACATCCACCACCACATCACCATTGCAACCATCATCAATCACCCCTACCGAAAATCCAACACGGTTTAAGATGTTTTCATTTCAATAAGCATGTTGCTGTCGCAAGTTCCATGTTGTGCATCTCGCGAACCTATGAAATTTTCGTGTACCAAATATCGTCTAGCGCGGCTAAAAAGTTTTCACTTCTATAAATTACGCAAGCAAAATATTTTTATTATTTTACTGCGTAGCCAACCTTTTTGACATTGCAATTGCAGTGGCGGCGCTTTCGATACGGCGTCGCGGAATCTTAATTCTTTCCCTAAAATTAAAATAGCCTATGTTATTCCTTACAATATTGCCTATCTTCCAGGAAAAATCCCATTAAAACCGGACAGACAATTTAGTTAAAAATTGTATTTTTGTTAGAAGTACCATAAATACATTTTCATATTACATACAGACACACCAATTTTATTTATCTGTATATATGCTTTACATTGTGTGGTATAATTACGTTGTAATGTCGCAAATGTCAGATAAATTGAACCTTGTTGCGAGCTTATCAGGCTTAAAGTAGGTAATATTTAATATTTTACCTACCTACCTTTTTAGAGAAGGAAAGAGAATCCTTCTCTTTTTAAACCTGCGCGATTTTAAATATCTGTATGAAACCAAGTGGGGTAGAAATTTCATGATTGTTTTTCAACGATCGGAGACGGCAAACGTAGCATGTTTTTTTTCTATGTGCTGATAGTGGCACCGTTACTATTAATCCGGAAAACTCGGAAGAGGTACATACACTCGTACGATTATCGTCATTCATCACATCTTCATGTGACAATGACACTCCTAGGAAGAATACGAATCTAATAACATAAATATCACACTTCAAAATAGATCAGCCGTTTAGGCTACAGAAGGTCACAGTAAAGCGGTCATATATACGTAAATACATACATAAACACGTCGAGCCAAAATCTTAAAAAGTAATTATTTTACGTGACGTTTTTGTATGCCATGCCTTCAATATGCATTATTTTGTAATAAAAGCAAATTTAGTCCATTTTATAGTAGTATTTTACTTGTACGTCAAGGACTGTACTCAAAAGGAAGTTCATACTCGTTATTGAAAAATAAATGCAAACTGCAAACTGGACAAGACACGTTTATCAAAAAAGATTAAGCATGCATGTTTAAAATGATTTTTATATTGTTATGTCAGTATTTTATTATTTAAATATACATGTTAGTGTCTTATGGATTTAAAAACAACTGTTTTTTAATTGCTCTGAACATAAATTAACAATATTATGTGTACTGTAGCATACGTAGTACAAACTAAGATACCGAGCCACTTAACTTTAATAAACATTAATTTGATAAACAATATTAATGTATTGTAAAGAATTTTATAATTTAATACAAAGTGTGGCCTCCTCTGTTATTCATAATCAGTGCCAAATTGTTAATAGAATCAATAAGTGTTTATGTTATCCTGCGGGATTGCTCCCAATGGAATTTTAGCAAATCCTTCAGCTCTTGGATTGTTTTCACTTCCTTCAGGTCGTCTAAAACATGTCTCCGGACCATGTCCCATGTGTGTATTCTTCATAATACCCGTCCACACCATAACTGCTGAGCACTGGATGGAACCTCCTGAACGCATCTCAGTCTTTCGGGTATTGCGGCTTAGAATCGATATTAATCGCAAAACAAAATGTATCCCATTGCCATTGCGACGAGCGCGATTCCCGTGACGTGAAGGCTAGGGCACTTGTCATGCCGTACTCATGGATACGATTTCGCGTGGTTTGGGGGCTAACGAAAAACACCACTAGAGTTTTAAAAAATAAAATAAATAAAAATAAAAAACGTCTTGCAGTCACTTGTATGAATCGGTCTTGCCGAATGTCTGTACTCCTTGTGCATCTTAGGTGTTAGTATAACGCTGCCAAATGGCGCTTTTAAACACTAAAACGACGAAATACCTGATATTGATTCCTTCCCGCTTGCAACATCTCTACATCTATTTACATTTAATCTGCGTTCAAATTGCAGTTCAAGTATGCATTCTGCATTCGCTTTTAATTTTATAAAAAAAGAATAATTTATATCTAAAAGTTTTATTTTACAACCAGCCAGCAAACATACTGGCTGGTAACAACTTAGGCTACATACTTACCTACTTTTGATAAGAAAAGATATAATACTTGATTAATACAAGTTGTAGAATTTATATTATGATGCATGTTGCTTAGACTTTTAATGCAGTAAAAATGTAACGCAACGCAATACTAGGACTATAACTAGTTTAAGTATTTATTATAGCCTTTAAAACAAACGTAAAAAGTAGTAATTGGTTTTTTTATGGTAAGCATACATGTAGCGGTTTAGACGTTTACAAAATATACAAAATATTTAGGTACTGCCATGATCGAATGAAAGCAAGCATGCTGGCAACTTGTTACAATCCTTTGCCATACGTACAATAAAGGAAGACTGAAATAGCTTCGTTAGAACTGTAGTAGCACATGAGTTCTAAGGAATATTGAATTCATTTTCCAGGTTGTAGAAAGCTCTCCGGATCCGGAATGGACTTTGCTGTGGTATTTACGCAAAAAGCTTTACTTAACCGGTACAAAATATGGATGTGGCGAAGGCGGGTGTGGCGCTTGCACTGTTATGGTGTCCCAGTATTTACGTAACGAAGACAAAATCAAGTATCCTTTTAGTTTTCGTCAGTTTTGTCACACTGTAATTTAGTTAATAAATAAAGTTATTTTATGTAGAAGCTTTTTGAATCTATAATTATGACTGTTCATGTAAATAATATTTGTTTCCTTAATATCCAGACAGACACTATGCTGTGAACGCATGTTTAACACCGGTTTGTGCTATGCATGGATTAGCCGTTACTACAGTTGAAGGAATTGGTTCTACTCAAGATCGACTTCATCCTGTTCAGGAAAGAATAGCAAAAAGTCACGGATCGCAGTGCGGCTTTTGTACTCCCGGTATCGTTATGTCAATGTACGCATTGCTAAGAAATAAAATCAAAATAGACTACAATGATCTTGAAACCGCGTTACAAGGGAATCTTTGCAGATGTACTGGATACAGACCTATAATAGAAGGTTTTAAAACTTTCATTGAAGGATGGGAACAAAATTATGTTAAAAATACGGAAGGTTTGTGTGCTATGGGTAAAGATTGTTGCAAACTTAAAACAAATGAGAAAAAAGAGAATCAATATCTATTCAAGAAATCAGAATTCAAGCCGTATAGTCCATCACAGGAAGCAATATTTCCTCCAGAACTGAAAATAAAAGACGTTTATAGTCAATACAATTTATTATTTAAAGGAGAAAATGTAACATGGATACGACCGAAGTCGTTAAAGGATCTTCTATTTTTAAAAAAAGAATATCCATTCAGTAAAATTATTGCCGGAAATACAGAAGTAGGAATTGAGGTAAAGTTTAAAAACAAAAAATATCCTATTTTAATATCTCCAATAATTATAAAGGACATGAATGTTTGTGTCATATCGGAGACTGGTGTAAAAATAGGCGCAGCTATTTCATTAACTGAAACAATTAATTTCTTACGTGAAGAGATCGCAAAAAATAAAGAAAGCGCCAAAATTATCGAAGCAATACGAGATATGCTGCACTGGTTTGCTGGGAATCAAATTAGAAACGTTGCTACTATTGTAGGCAATGTGATAACAGCAAGCCCTATATCCGATTTGAATCCTATATTTTTAGCGAGTTCCTCAAAACTTTATGTTACAAGTTATTTGAGAGGAGACAGAGAAATACTTATTGATACTAACTTCTTTAAAAGTTACCGAAAAGTAGCACTGGAGGAGGATGAAGTTGTAACCTCCATTGAGATTCCATTCACAAAAGAAAGACAATTCTTCAAGGCGTATAAACAAGCAAGAAGAAGGGACGATGATATATCCATTGTAACAGCAGCTTTTAATGTTACTCTTGAAGAACAAAATAATTTGATTAAAGATGCTAAACTGTGTTTTGGTGGAATGGCACCAACAACTATTTGTGCAACTAAATCCTCGCAGAAAATTGTGGGTATGCAATGGAGTAAAAATTTATTAAAAGTTGTTTTTGAAATACTAAGTGAGGAGTTGGAGTTGGACAGTTCCGCACCAGGTGGTATGGCCGAGTACCGCAAATCACTGTGCCTAAGTTTATTTTTCCGTTTTTATCTTTATGTGAATCAGAAACTGATTAGTAATGATGGTCTTATCCCATCGGAGACTGAAATTTGTGGTGTACAGGAAATACGATGCGAAGAGCCGAAAAGTTCACAATGTTTCGAAATTAAAAATAATGACAGAAAGTCATACGACACTGTAGGTCAGCCGATTCCTCATACTTCAGCTCTGAAGCAAGCTACTGGTGAAGCAATTTATTGTGATGATATGCCCACCATTGAAGGGGAATTGTATTTAACTTTAATTTTCAGTGACAAATCTTATGCAAAAATTAAGTCAGTAGACGCTAGTAAGGCCTTATTAGTACCTGACGTGGTATCGTTTATTTCTGCTATCGATTTACCCGACGAATGTAATAAAATGGGTTCCATATTTAAGGACGAAGAGATATTTTCAAGTCAAATTGTTACAAGTAGAGCTTGTGTAATTGGTGCTATCGTTGCTAAATCGGAAAGTGTGGCGAGGAAAGCAAAGTATTTAGTATCGGTGACTTACGAATGTCTTGAACCAATGATTATAACTATTGAAGATGCAATAAAACACGAATCTTTCTTTCCTGGATATCCTAGAAAATTAACAAATGGAAATACCAAGCACGCATTTGAAAATGCGAAATATGTTCAGGAAGGATACATTAGAAGTGCAGCTCAAGAACATTTTTACTTAGAAACAATGTCAGCATTTGCAGTAAGGAAAGAAGATGAGTTAAAAATTATAGCAACTACTCAAAATCC
The DNA here is from genome assembly GCA_000931545.1 of Papilio glaucus. Lineage (NCBI taxonomy): Eukaryota > Metazoa > Arthropoda > Insecta > Lepidoptera > Papilionidae > Papilio > Papilio glaucus. Next base: position 59,282 of record JWHW01030920.1, on the reverse strand, counting down.
AGCTGAAATAGCGGTAAGTTATCCACTTCTAAGATCAGTGATGTTTGTACAATTTAAACGCATTTTCAACATTTATGTATTACATCAAATAATTATTATATATATGTCACCAACCGATTGTCAGAGCAGACACTTTATAATTGGGCTACGCAAATTCTAAACGGTCGGCACATTCTTTAAGTTGAACGAATCATTGTCAATATGCCGTTTCATTTCCTGTCAATTCCTAATGGGGCGAAGTCATTGGGTGATGTACGGTATATATTGTAAATACGA